>MCJB01048432.1:15108-47752 GCA_002018475.1 Nicotiana obtusifolia | reverse complement strand
TATGGCGAGCGCGTTGCCCGCGAACTCTGAGACTGTCGAGGGTACTAATTACATGTGGTGTCCATTTCCTCGAAGACTGAGGTCTGACACTACCTCTGGAATCACCTGAGTACCCTGGTACCCTTGACCTCTTATTCTGATCCTTATCCTGCTCTCTGTTCATTCTTAGCTGACGCTTACGGTCCTCTAATGTCTGGGCATAAGCCTGAATGCGAGAAATATCCATACTCTCTATCAGAGATGCGGTAGTGCATTCATTTATCAAATGGGGTCCCAATCCGTTCACAAACAGATGGACCCTATCGCCCATATCGGCTACCATGTGAGGAGCATACCTCGCTAAGAAATCAAACTGCATGCTGTACTCCCGTACACTCATATTACCTTGCTTAAGGTTCAAGAATCTATCAGCTCGGGCCCGTCGTACCTCAACTGGTAGGTAACGACGAAGAAATGCTTCATAAAATTCATCCCACACAGGCGGGGAAACATTTGGGCCCCTGGACCTCTCCCAACTATCATACCAAGAGACCACCAAGTCTCGCAGTCGATAGGCAGCCAACTCTACTGCCTCAGTATCACTAGCATGCATAACCCGCAGTGTGAGGTGTATCTGATCAATAAAATCCTGCGGGTCTTCCTTAGGATCAGACCCGGTGAACACTGGAGGATCCAGGCTAACAAAGGTACGAACTCTGGTACTACCCGGTCCATTAGCATTACCGGTGTTCTGCCTCTGCATCTGAGAGGCTACCAAATTAGTCAACAACTGGACTGCGGTCCGCAAGTCCTGATCTGTAGCATTAGAAGAAGGAACTGGAGAAGCTGGATGGCTTCTAATATTCTCCGGGGGAGGAGGAGTAGATGAAGTCTGGGAAGGCATCTCACTTTGGCCTTCCATCATAGGGGGTAACTGACTATTACCCTTTCCTTCCTCCGTATCGAGTCGTCTAGCACTCATTTGCTTTCTAGTCGAAGGCATCACTGCAAGGAAAACAAAGTGCACATTAGAGATGAATACTTACGACTTAGCTTTAAGCACGATCTAGATTTGAAAGGAAGGTAACAATATCCTAAATGTCATGTAGCATCCTGATTATAAAATGTGGCGCGCTACACACTCATATTCAAGACTCTACTAGACACGGCTCAGAGACCATCCTAGGACATGACCTTGCTCTGATACCACTTCTGTCGCGACCCAACCTAGGGGGCCCGCGACCGGGCACCGAACCCTGCTTGCAGAGTACCGGCGAACCCTGTACATGACTACCCTTAATATTTATAAGGTGTACCATACTTGCCTGGACGGCAATAACAACATTATAACTGCTAACTATAATGACATTAACCTGTCACAACAACGTACCATAACATAAACATGCATTCTCCCGCAACATCATCAACTGGGCTATACACAAAACCGTACAACGGAATACATACGATGCCAACAAGGCGACATAATTACAGATAGCCCAACTCTTGTCTATACACACACTGACTTCTTGTCTAATGAGCCTCTATGGAATACATACAGAATACTTAGTCGGAACAGGGCCCCGACATGCCCAAAAACATCTATACAAAAACATACCCAAGTATAGCAAGTCTAAAAGATGAATCTTGCTATTTCTGCTGATCTGGTAGCCTACTGTGGAGGAGGAGCTTCACCTGTCAATCTATTTGGACCTACAGCACGATATGCAGCGTCCACAAACAAAGGACGTCAGTACGGAATATGTACTGAGTATGTAAGACAGGAATACAACTGAAAGCAATAACATAAACAACATAATAGGAGTATACAACTCATAATACTGGGATTCACCTCCGAAGGCAGCATACCTTTAACATTTTCATTGTGGAACTCATTTCCATCATTTCAGAGATTTAAGACATATTTCATTCTCTCAAGCCTGTTAGTTTCATATATGTTCATCATATCAAAGGCATTAGGCATTCATTTCTTCAGTTTACACCTGCTTTACTGAGGACTACAAGGCGTTTACTTGGGAGATCCCCTGTCTTGCATATTTACTTTGGGACTATGATGCGTTTATTCGGGAGATCCCCTCTGTCTTACATTTACTTTGGGACTACGAGGCGGTACCTTGGGAGATCTCCCCTCCCATGTCGTGCATATTTACATTTGGGACTACGAGGCAGTACCTCGGGAGCACCCCTGTTGTTTACCTCTACTTGCTGTGCTGTATTGTCTGAAACTTCTCATTATTTAAATTCTCAGTCATTTCAAAATATTATTATATCTTCTGCCTTACTTTTGTCTTAAACCAGTAGGGCCCTGACCTGACCTCGTCGTTACTCTACCGAGGTTAGGCTTGGCAGCTACTGGGTACCGTTGTGGTGTACCCATACTACACTTCTGCACATCTTATTATGCAGATCTAGGTTCTTCCCACTGGACCAGTTACCAGTGAGTTGGACCGCACGTGGAGACTTCAAGGTATATCTGCTAGCGTCCGCAGACCTCGGAGTCCCCCTTTATCCTTACTATGTTGTTTTCCTTATTCTCTTTAGACTCTGATGTATAGAGACACTTAGTATTTGCTCTTAGAAGTTTGTGACTTATTTCCACCGGGTTTTAGGAGTTGTAATTATTGGTTTGCAGTTTTATATTTATTTCATGTGTTGAGAATTGGGCTTCAATTTTAAATTATGTTATTTTGCAAATTTGTTAGGCTTACCTAGTTTTAGAGACTAGGTGCCATCATGACATCCTACGGAGGGTGAATTGGGGTCGTAACAAATAGAAATGAGACAATAAAGAAGTACACCGAGATTAGTTACACTGAACTAAGGCAAATAATGCATCACGGAAGGAAGACAAGAAATGCTATGACACGAAACAAAGCAACAAAACACAAGTGAAGTAATAGAAAAGTATCAACAAGAATTACTACCAAGGTACTGCTTCATAGTCTGAAATCACAAAACATTTCACAATCTTTTCTTATATCACCGCAGGAGCCTTGCATTTAGTTTTGAAAATTATTTTTCCCAAAATAGCATCCCGCGTTTTAGCCCACCTTATCACACCGCGTGGCTTCAAGTATTTCCCTTACTAGCAACACGAGTATCAAGCCCACCTTATCTCACCCCATGCGTTTCAACCCCAAGCCTTATACCACCGCATGCATATCAATAATCACAACGTATCACAAACCGCACCTTAAGCGCCCAATATCACAACTTGACAAAGAAATCATCAATAATGGTGTTTTCACAATAAAGAGCCCATGGCTTAACCACAATATGCACAAGAGTCTCAACAATAATAACTCAAAGTGAATAACTCGCAAGAATGGTATTTCACAACTTACAACTTTCCCTCAATGTGAATAACGACCTTCATAACTCAACACCAATTTCAACAATAAGATATTTCAAGAATAACAACTTCAAGTAAGGAACTAAACGGTTCAATAGTGAATACAGATTGGAGGAAACAAAAAATTCAACTAAACATGCAAAGACACTAAACAAGTAAGGGATAAGACAAGTAAAACATCTAAAGATCGACTAAAGATGGTGAATATAACATATTATGGTAAACTCAATTAAAGGCATGAAAGGAATCTACATAGCTAAAACCCGTCAATTACCATATTTAGACCGTGTATACACTCTTTACCTTGCGTAAACGGCTTCCACACATCACAATTATAACAAACAAGACCAATCATAAAAGGGTTATTTCCCCCACGCAAAGTTAGGCAAGGCACTTACCTCAAAGCAAGCTAACTTCGAACGGCTCCAATCTAGCCAAAACAACTTCATATCATAAATATAAACCATAGGAAACTATTTTGAACAATAAAGTTACGATCTTTACAAAGAAACAAAAAGTCAATCCGGGCCCGCGTCTCGGAACCCGATCAAAGTTACAAAATTCGAACACCCATTCGGTAACGAGTCAAACCATACATGAAGTCAAATCCGACCTCAAATCGCCTTTCGAATCCCAAACTTTTAGCCTATGAAGTTTTTGCAATTTTTCCCCAAATTTCCAACTCAAATCATTAACAAAATGATGAAAATAATAGTGGATTCGTGTAATATAACCAAAACTGAGTTACAATCTCTTACCCCGATGAATTCCTTGAAAATCTCTCAAAAAATCACCACAAACCGAGCTCCCTAGGTCCAAAAATGAATAAAGAAATCAAACCCTCAATCTTAGCTCATTTCTGCCCAGTGATTCCACATCAGCGGTCATTCAGTCGCACCTACGGAAACACCATTGCAGGTGCGGTTCCCACTTAGGTCCTTAGATTTCGCTCCTACGGACCACTTGCTCGCACCTGCTAGCTCGCTTCTGCGGAGAAAACGACCGCACCTACGGTCCTGCCCAGGGCCTCCCCCAAATTCCGCTTCTGCAAAAGCAAGGTCTGCTCACGCGGAGGCGCACCTGCGCTCAGGTGTTTGCCCCTCTCCGCTTCTGCGCTTCACCACTCATACCCACGAGTCCACACCTACGGCCAATCCCTCCGTAGGTGCTACGACACCAAAAGGGCTGGAACTTCGCCAATAATGACTAAGTCCAATTTGGTTCTAGATTCAATCCGAATCACACCCGGGGCCCACGGGACCCCGTCCTGTAACGACCCTAATTTCCCTCCGAAGGATGTCGTGATGGCACCTAGTCTCTACGACTACGTAAGCCTAACAAATAATATCAACTGAACAGATTTAAACTAACAAGATACTGAAAACAACTGAATATTAGATAAAGCCTTCCAAAAATAAAATCTTACAATACATAATACAAAACCGGTGAAACAGAGTCATAAGCTCTACAGAATACAACTAGAGTACTATGACATCACTGTCCAAAAGAAAATGTAACAGGAAGTAAAATGGGGAAGTTGACTCCGAGGCCTGCGGACGTGGAGCAGGTATACCTTGAAGTAACCCAAGCAGCAGCTAGAACAATCTTGTAACGACCGTCACGAGCAGACATACCTGGATCTACACAAAAAGTTGTGCAGAAGAATAGTATGAATCACTACAACGGTACTCAGTAAGTATCAAATCTAACCTCAGTAGAGCAGTGACGAGGCTAGGTCAAGACACCTACTAGGATATCAAATAGACAGTATGAAATTTGCATTATGGATATGTAATGGAAAGCGAAGAAAAAACTAATACAGAAAGATAATTGCAAGAACAAGTACCGAAAACCAACAATAGATATAACACAAATCAAGCAACTAAAGTGCCACAATGATCATGTGCGGACAACAACTGCTAGAACAAATAAGGAATGACACAACAAAGTATACTTTCCACCAAAATACCTTACAATATGAAACGAATAGCAAGAATCACAACGGGGTACCGCCTCGTGTACAATGAAATCAAAACCGAGCTACTGCCTCATATAATCAAGAATCACAACTGAGGTACCACCTCGTATTCATATTTCTCAATTTAATTCATAATCCTTCCATATGCCGCCACGTGAGCCTTTTATTTGAAAATAGGTTTTGAAGATATTTTTTCCGAAATAGCCACTCGCGCTTTAGTGTACCTTATGACGTTGCGTGGCTTCACGTAGTTCCCTACAAGAAACACGCACATAAGTCCCACCTTATATCGCTGCATGCACATCAACCCAAGCCTTATACCGCTACATGCGCGTCAATATAAAATCACAATAACAAATTGGCACCACAAGTGCCCACATATTTCAACTTGCCAACAAGAACAATATCAATGTATCCACAACAATTGCCCAGGGCTCCACCACAAACAAGAATATCTACAACAACAATGGGTGAAAAATACTCAATAGATAGATGTTTCAACAATAACCAGCATCGCCTTAATGTATTAACGATTTTCACAACTTCAACATCAAATAACTCAACAATGAGAGAAATAATGTACAACCACCATATTAGATAAGACAAACTCACAGTGAAAATCCTGTGTCCGAGCCCTTTAACCACCTGCAGATGTCGCATTTTTGACACTAGGTTCGCATTTGCGAACTCTCTCAATTGCGAACCGGGGCTCGTATTTGTGAACCCTGACAGCTTAAGTCAACATCGCAATTGCAATGGAAGCTTCGCAATTGGGAACTGGGGGCATCGCAAAAGCGAACAAACTATTCGCAAATGCGAACCAAGGTGAAGTATGGCATTTTTCGCAATTCTGAAGGGGGAGTTGCAATTGCGACATCAGAGCCCCCACTATCGTCTTCGCAATTGCGATGCTGGTGCTCGCAATTGCAATGCCTAAGCACCAGCAGCACTAGCAGTCCAATTTCAGTCCAAAACCATTTTGAAACATGTCTGAAACTCATTCGAGCCCTCTGGGCTCGAAACCAAACATCCACACAAGTCAAAAAATATCATACGAACTCACTCGTGCGATCAAGATACAAAAATAATATCTAAAACTTAGAATTGACCTCTAAAACACATGATTTTCAAAGAAATTTTCAAGAACTTCTAGAATTACTACTAGATGTTTGAAACCTATCAATTTAACTCCAATCAACACCAAATTTAGCGCCCAATATCACAACTTGACAAAGAAATCATCAATAATGGTGTTTTCACAATAAATAGCCCATGGCTTAACCACAATATGCACAAGAGTCTCAACAATAATAACTCAAAGTGAATAACTCGCAAGAATGGTATTTCACAACTTACAACTTTCCCTCAATGTGAATAACGACCTTCATAACTCAACACCAATTTCAACAATAAGATATTTCAAGAATAACAACTTCAAGTAAGGAACTAAACGGTTCAATAGTGAATACGGATTGGAGGAAACAAAAACTTCAACTAAACATGTAAAGACACTAAACAAGTAAGGGATAAGACAAGTAAAACATGTGAAGATCGACTAAAGATGGTAAATATAACATATTATGGTAAACTCAATTAAAGGCATGAAAGGAATCTACATAGCTAAAACCCGTCAATTACCATATTTAGACCGTGTATACACTCTTTACCTTGTGTAAATGGCTTCCACACATCACAATTATCACAAACAAGACCAATCATAAAAGGGTTATTTCCCCCACGCAAAGTTAGGCAAGACACTTACCTCAAAGCAAGCTAACTTCGAACGGCTCCAATCTAGCCAAAACAACTTCATATCATAAATATAAACCATAGGAAACTATTTTGAACAATAAAGTTACGATCTTTACAAAGAAACAAAAAATCAATCCGGGCCCGCGTCTCGGAACTCGACCAATGTTACAAAATTCGAACACCCATTCGATAACGAGTCAAACCATACATGAATTTAAATCCGACCTCAAATCACCTTTCGAATCCCAAACTATTAGCCTAAGAAATTTTTGCAATTTTTCCCCAAATTTCCAACTAAAATCATTAATTAAATGATGAAAATAACAGTGGATTCGTGTAATATAACCCAAACCGAGTTACAATCTCTTACCCCGATGAATTCCTTGAAAATCTCTCAAAACATCGCCGCAAACCGAGCTCTCTAGGACCAAAAATGAATAATGAAATCAAACGCTCAAACTTAGCTCATTTCTGCCCAGTGATTCCGCATCTGCGGTCATTCAGTCGGACCTGCGAAAACACCACCGCAGGTGCGGTTCCCACTTAGGTCCTGAGATTTCGCTCCTACGGACCACTTGCTCTCACCTGCTAGCTCGCTTCTGCGGAGAAAACGACCGCACCTATGGTACTTCCCAGGGCCTCCCCCAAATTACTCTTCTGCAAAAGCAAGGTCCGCTCATGCGGAGGCGCACCTGCGCCCAGGTGTTTGCCCCTCTTCGCTTCTGCGCTTCACCACTCATACCCACGAGTCCGCACCTGCAGCTAATCCCTCCGTAGGTGCTACGACACCAAAAGCGCTGGAACTTCGCCAACAATGACTAAGTCCAATTTGGTTCTAGATTCATTCCGAATCACACCCGGGGCCCACGGTACCCCATCTTGTAAAGACCCTAATTTCCCTCCGAAGGATGTCGTGATGGCACCTAGTCTCTACGACTACGTAAGCCTAACAAATAATATCAACTGAACAGATTTATAATAACAAGATACTGAAAACAACTGAATAATAAATAAAGCATTCCAAAAAAATAAAATCTTACAATACATAATACAAAACCGGTGAAACAGAGTCATAAGCTCTACAGAATACAACTAGAGTACTACGACATCTCTGTCAAAAAGAAAATGTAACAGGAAGTAAAATGGGGAAGTTGACTCCGAGGCCTGCGGACGTGGAGCAGGTATACCTTGAAGTAACCCAAGCAGCAGCTAGAACAATCTTGTAACGACCGTCACGAGCAGACATACCTGGATCTACACAAAAAGATGTGCAGAAGTATAGTATGAATACACCACAATGGTACTCAGTATGTATCAAATCTAACCTCAGTAGAGCAGTGACGAGGCTAGGTCAAGACACCTACTAGGATATCAAATAGACAGTATGAAATTTGCATTATGGATATGTAATGGAAAGCGAAGAAAAAACTAATACAGAAAGATAATTGCAAGAACAAGTACCGAAAACCAACAATAGATATAACACAAATCAAGCAACTAAAGTGCCACAATGATCATGTGCGGACAACAACTGCTAGAACAAATAAGGAATGACACAACAAAGTATACTTTCCACCAAAATACCTTACAATATGAAACGAATAGCAAGAATCACAACGGGGTACCGCCTCGTGTACAATGAAATCAAAACCGAGCTACTGCCTCATATAATCAAGAATCACAACTGAGGTACCACCTCGTATTCATATTTCTCAATTTAATTCATAATCCTTCCATATGCCGCCACGTGAGCCTTTTATTTGAAAATAGGTTTTGAAGATATTTTTTCCGAAATAGCCACTCGCGCTTTAGTGTACCTTATGACGTTGCGTGGCTTCACGTAGTTCCCTACAAGAAACACGCACATAAGTCCCACCTTATATCGCTGCATGCACATCAACCCAAGCCTTATACCGCTACATGCGCGTCAATATAAAATCACAATAACAATTGGCACCACAAGTGCCCGCATATTTCAAATTGCCAACAAGAACAATATCAATGTATCCACAACAATTGCCAATGGCTCCACCACAAACAAGAATATCTACAACAACAATGGGTGAAAATTACTCAATAAGATAGATGTTTCAACAATAACCAACATCGCCTTAATGTATTAACGATTTTCACAACTTCAACATCAAATAACTCAACAATGAGAGAAATAATGTACAACCACCATATTAGATAAGACAAACTCACAGTGAAAATCCTGTGTCCGAGCCCTTTAACCACCTGCAGATGTCGCATTTTTGACACTAGGTTCGCATTTGCGAACTCTCTCAATTGCGAACCGGGGCTCGTATTTGTGAACCCTGACAGCTTAAGTCAACATCGCAATTGCAATGGAAGCTTCGCAATTGGGAACTGGGGGCATCGCAAAAGCGAACAAACTATTCGCAAATGCGAACCAAGGTGAAGTCTGTCATTTTTCGCAATTCTGAAGGGAGAGTTGCAATTGCGACATCAGAGCCCCCACTATCGCCTTCGCAATTGCGATGCTGGTGCTCGCAATTGCAATGCCTGAGCACTAGCAGCACTAGCAGTCTAATTTCAGTCCAAAACCATTTTGAAACATGTCTAAAACTCATTCGAGCCCTCAGGGCTCGAAACCAAACATCCACACAAGTCAAAAAATATCATACGAACTCACTCGTGCGATCAAGATACAAAAATAATATCTAAAACTTTGAATTGACCTCTAAAACACATGATTTTCAAAGAAATTTTCAAGAACTTCTAGAGTTACTACTAGATGTCCGAAACCTATCAATTTAACTCCAAATAACACCAAATTTTGCAGACAAGTTCTAAATGCCATAACGGACCTATTCCAAGTCCCAAAATTAAATCCCGAGCTCGATAGCTAAAACTCAACATACGGTAAAACTTTTCAACTTAAAATTTCTAAATTTCGAAAAATCAACCAATATCAACCTACAGACTTCCTAAATCAATTCCAGGCATACGCCCAAGTCCGAAATCACGATACGAAGCTATTAGAGTCATAAAAACACAATTCTGGTGTCATTTTTACAAATGTCAAAGTTTTGTCAATATTTTCAAATTTAAACTTCTAAGTCAAGAATCAAGGCTCCAAATGGACCCGAAAGCTTCCCGAAACGAAACTAATCAATTCCGCAAGTCATAAAAGAAGCATAAACACACATGTGTGAAGCAATAAAAAGGATAACGGGGAGCAACTACGCAAAACGATCGATCAGGTCATTACATTCTCCCCCTCTTAAAACAAAAGTTCATCCTCGAACGTGCATAAGGACATACTTGAAGTGGTGAATAGACGAGGATAACGACTCCGCACATCGTGGTCAGTCTCCCAGGTCGCCTCCTCGACCGTATGGCCCCTCTATTGAACCTTTATTGAAGCAATATCCTTTGATCTCAACTTCCGGAATTGCCGGTCCAAGATAGCCACAGGCTCCACATAGTATGTGAAATCCTCGTCCAACTGGACTGTGCTGAAGTCTAGGACACGAGATAGATCACCATAATACTTTCGGAGTATAGAGGCATAGAGCACTGGATGAACCGCTGATAAACTAGGTGGCAAAGCAAGCTTGTAGGCCACCCCTCCAATCCTCTCAAGGCTCTCAAAAGGTCCGATATACCTAGGGCTCAAATTTCCCTTATTACTGAACCTCATCAGACCCTTCATATGTGAAACCTGGAGAAAGACTCGCTCTCCGACCATGAATGCAACATCGGTGAACCTTCCGATCCGCATAACTCTTCTATCTTGATTGGGCTCTACGAAGCCGATCCTAGATCATCTTGGCCTTCTCCAAAGCATCTCGAACTAGATCCGTGACTAATAACTTAGCCTCTCCCAGCTCAAACCACCAAACTGGAGAACGACACCGTCCCGCTATAGAGCCTCACATGGAGCAATCTGGATATTCGACTGGTAGCTGTTGTTGTGGGCAAACTCCGCAAGTGCCAAGAACTGATCCCCAGCGCCCTCGAAATCCATAACACAGGCGCGAAGCATGTTCTCCAATATTTGAATAGTACGCTCAGACTGTCCGCCTCTCTGAGGATGAAATGGTGTACTCAACACAACCGTGTGCCTAGCTCACGCAGTACAGCCTTCTAGAAACACGAGGTGAACAACGTACCCTAGTCAGAGATGATAGATACTAGCACGCCATGAAGTCGGACAATCTCGCAGATAGAAACACGAGGTGCACGCCATGTTTTGGTCAACCTATCCATAATCACCCATACCGCATCAAACTTCCTCTGAGTCCATGGGAGCCCAACAACGAAGTCCCTGGTGACGCGCTCTTATTTTCAGTCAGGAATCTCATGCCGCTAAAGCAAACCACCGGGTCGCTGATGATCATACTTCACTGCCGACAATTTAGGCACCGAGCTACATACTCCACTATGTGCTTCTTCATCCTTCTCCACCAATTATGCTGCCTCGAGTCCTGATACATCTAAGCGGCACCTGGATTAGTGGAGTACCGCGAACTGTTGGCCTCATAAAGAATCAACTCACGCAAACCATCCACGTTGGGAAAATATAACTGGCCTTGCATTCGTAACACACAGTCATCCCCAATAGTAACCTCCTTGGCATCGCCATGCAGAACCGTGTCCGTGAGGACAAGTAGATGGGGGTCATCATACTGGCGCTCTTTGATATGGTCATATAAAGAAGACCGAGACACCACGCAGGCAAGAACTTGACTGGGCTTCGAAACATCTAATCCAACAAACTGGTTGGCTAAGGCCTGAACCTCCAATGCTAATGGCCTCTCTACTACTGGTAGATATGCTAAACTACCCAAACTCTCCGCCTTTCGACTGAAGGCATCGGCCACCACATTGGCCTTCTTGAGATGATATAAAATGGTGATATCATAGTCCTTAAGTAACTCTAACCATCTCCGCTATCGCAAGTTAAGATCTTTCTATTTGAACAGATCTTGTAGACTCCTGTGGTCGGTAAAGACCTCACAAGGAACACTGTACAAATAATGTCGCTAGATCTTCAGTGCATGAATAATGGCTTCCAACTCCAAGTCGTGGACTGGATAATTCTTCTCATGGTTCTTCGGCTGTCGAGACGCGAAAGAAACCACCCTACTGTCTTGCACCAACACTACGCTAAGGCCAACTCATGACGCATCACAATACACAGTATAAGACCCCGAGCCCGTAGGTAACACCAACACTGGGATTGTAGTCAAAGCACTCTTGAGCTTTTGAATGCTCGGCTCACACTCCTCAGTCCATCTGAAAGTAGCACGCTTCTATGTCAATATGGTCATAGGTGCATTAATAGGTGAGAAGCCCTCTACAAAACAACGATAATATCCGGCCAACCAAGGAAACTCCGAATCTTAGTAGCTGAAGACAGTTGGGCCAACTCTGCACCGCCTCAATCTTCTTCGGGTCTACCTTGATCCCCTTACTCGACACCACATGACCCAAAAACGCCACCTAATCAAGCCAGAATTCACACTTTGAGAACTTTGCATATAACTTCTTCTCTCTCAAGATCTGGAGCACGATCCTCAATTGTTTCTAATGATCTTCTCGACTGCAGGAGTACACACAGATGTCGTCAATAAACACAATGACGAATGAATTAAGATAAGGCTAGAATACATTGTTCATTAGGTGCATAAATGCTGTTGGGGCATTAGTCAGCCCAAATGACATCATGAGGAACGCGTAGTGACCATACCGAGTCCTAAAGGCAGTCTTCGGAATATCCAGATGTGGAATCTTCAGCTGATGATAACCTGACCACAAATCAATCTTGGAGAACACTCTGGCACCCAGTAGCTGATTAAATAAGTCATCAATGCATGGCAATGGATACCTGTTCTTCACTGTAACCTTGTTCAACTGACGATAATCAATACACATGCGCATAGAACAATATTTCTTCTTCACAAACAAGACCGAAGCTCTCCACGACGACACACTAGGCCGAATGAATCCCTTATCAAGCAACTCTTGCAACTGCTCCTTTAACTCATTCAGCTCTCCTGGGGCCATATGATATGGTGGAATAGAAATGGGCTGAGTGCCCGGCAACAAGTCAATACCAAAATCAATATCCCTATCAGGCAGCATGCCAGGAAGATCTACTGGAAATACATCTGAAAAGTCTATCACTACCAGAACTGACTCCACAGTAGGAGTATCAACACTAACATCACGCACAAAGGCAAGATAAGCATTACACCCTTTCTCAACCATCCGTTGAGCCTTTAGAAAAGAGATAACCCTACTAGGAACATAATCTAATGCACCCCTCCACTCTAACCGTGGTAAACCTGACATAGCCAACGTCATTGTCTTAGCGTGACAATTAGGAATAGCATGATAGGGCGACAAGCAGTCCATGCCCAAGATAACATCAAAGTCTACCATACTAAGTAACACAGATCAACTTTGGTCTCAAAATCACCAATAACAACTAAACATGACCGATATACATCGTCCATAATAATAGAATCTCCCATAGGCGTGGACACATAAATAAGAGAACTCAAAGAATCACGAGATACATCCAAAATACGGAGCAAAGTCAGATGATACATATGATTAAGTGGATCCTGGATCAAATAAGACTGAAGCATCTCTATGGCAAATCGGAACCATACCTGTGATGACTGAGTTTGATGCAACAACCTCTGTCCTACTCGGAAGAGCATAGAATTTGGCCGGGCCTCCACCTCTAGGGTGACCTCTACCTGCCCATCCCCCACCCGTAGATGGCTGTGCGGGTGGAGAGGCAACTGCGGACCTGACTGGATCCGTGGAGCTTGAGTAGTTTGTGAAGGTGCATCCCTCTTGAGTCTAGGACACTCTCTGACCATGTGGTAGGTATCACCACACTCAAAGCAAGCTCTCGGTGGGCGTGGCAACTCGGACTGGCTCGGGCCTAGTCAGCTGGACTGACAGCTGCAGGCACCCTGTGCAGGAGGTGCACTAGAAAGTGGCTGAGCAAAGTCTGCCACCTGAGTCCTCAGAACACCCAGAGCACCACTAGAAGCTAGAAGTGCTGAATGAACCGGACGGCTTACATAGCCTCTGCCATGAAGGGCTGTAGTCGTAGTGTGACAACCACTAAATCGCCCCGTACCACGAGACTTCTTGGCCTCCCTTTCATCTCTATTACGGTTTCGCCTACCCTCTAACCTCTATGCAATCTCAACCACCTGCTGATACGGAGTGTCTGACTCCAACTCCCTAGCTATGTTGAATCTAATACTCTGTTGTGCCCCGCGATGAATCGATGGACTCGCTCTCTGACTGTAGCAATCAAGGCTGGTTCATGCCTGGACAAATCACTGAATTGGACAGCATGCTCCGACACTAACATAGTACCCTGGCGCAGCTGCTCAAACTCTATGCGCCAAGCATCCCGAAGGGTCTGAGGAAAAAACCCCCTCTAGAAAAACTCTAAAAAACCGATCCCATGTTAGTGAAGTTGCCTCGGCTAGGCTACCCACCTCGTATGCCCGCCACCACTGATATGCTGCTCCCTTAGGTGGAACGTAGTAAAAGCCAACCCACTCGTCTCCACAATGCCCATAGTGCACAGAATACGGTGACAAGTATCAAGAACACCATGTGCATCTTCTGAAGCCAAACCACTGAAAGTAGGAGGGTGGTACTTCTTGAACCTTTCGAGCCTAAGCTGCTCTTCCTCAGATGCTGCCGCCCTAACCACGGGTTGAACTGGAGCAACAGGCTATACCAGTATAACCTTTGGGACCTGATCAACCTAGAACCGCTACTCTAGTGTACAAGCTGCAGGAGTCTGTGCTCCTCCCCCAGCCTGAGATGTGGCTGGTGTAAGTGGGATAAACCTTGCCCGAGCTAAGGTACTAAACATGCTCAGGAACTGTGCGAGGGTTTCCTGAAGTGCTAGGGTGGCAATAGGTGCCTTGGGTGTCTGTCCTCTGACTGGAGCTACTGGTGGCTCCTCTGTCGTCGCTCGAACAAGTGCTCTTGCTGCACCACATGCCCGTCCTCGGCCTCTACCACGGCCCCGGCCTCTCGCGACTCTAGTAGGGGGCGCGGCTGTCCGATTGTTGAATCCTATGGTACATGTCCTCACCTTCTATGAGAGAATAGAAAGTTAGAGATTTATTTTTCGAAATCAACCAATTCACACGAAGGAATCAAAGAAGTGAAGTTTTTCTAACAGTTCCGTAGCCTCTCGAAATTAAGTACAGACATCTCCATACAGATCCACAAGACTCTACTAAACCTACTTATGACTCGTAACACCTATGAACCTAGAGCTCAGATACCAACTTGTCACGATCCCAATTTCCCTCCGAAAGATGTTGTGATGGCACATAGTCTCTACGATTAGGTATGCCTAACAAATAATATCAATTGAATGGATATAAACTAACAAGATACTGAAAACAACTGAATAATATATAAAGCCTTCCAAAAAATAAAATCTTACGACACACACCCCAAAACCGGTGGAACTGAGTCATAAGCTCTACAGAATACAACTAAAGTACTACTACATCATTGTCCGAAAGAAAATGCAACAGGAAGTTAAATAGGGAAGGTGACTCCGAGGCTTGCGGACGTGGAGCAGGTATACCTTAAAGTCTCCTAAGCAGCAACTACAACAATCCTCTAAGGACCGGCACGAGCAGATGTACCTGGATCTGCACAAAAAGATGTGCAGAAGCGTAGTATGAGTACACCATAATGGTACTCAGTAAGTATCGAGCCTAACCTCGGTAGAGTAGTGACGAGGCCAGGTCAAGACACCTACTAGAATATAAAATAGACAATATGAAATTTGTAATACGGATATGTAATGGATAGCGAAGAAACAACTAATACGGAAAGCTAATTGCAAGAACTAGTACCGGAAACCAAAAAAAGATATAACACAAAAGAAGCAACTAAAGTGTCACAATGATCATGTGCGGACAACAACTGCTAGAACAAATAAGGAATGACACAACAAAGTGTACTTTCCACCAAAACACTTTGCAACATAAAACGAATAGCAAGAATCACAATAGGGTACCGCCTCGTGTATAATGAAATCAAAACTGAGGTACCGCCTCGTATAATCAAGAATCACAATCGAGGTATCGCCTCATATTCACTTTTCTCAATTTCAATCACGCTCTTTCCTTATACGGCCACATGAGCCTTACATCAGAAAATAGGTTTTGAAAATTATTTTCCCGAAATAGCTCCACGCACTTTAGCCCACCTTATGATGCAGCGCGGCTTCACGTAGTTCCCTACAAGCAACACACACATAAGTCCCACCTTATACCACCGCATGCACATCAACCCAATCCTTATACCGCCGCATGTATATCATATCACAATAACAATTTGCACCACAAGTGTCCACATATCTCAACTTGCCAACAACAACAATATCAATATTTCCACAACAATAGCCCATGGCTCTACCACTACATATACAAGAATATCAACCACAATAATGGGTGAAAAATACTCAATAAGATAGATGTTTTAACAATAACCAACATCGCCTCAACGTATTAACGACTTTCACAACTTCAACACCAAATAACCCAACAATGAGAGAAATAATGTATAACCACAATATTAGATAAGTGTAACTCATGATGAAAGAGATAATATTCAACAATGAGTCTCAAATAATGGAAATCAACAAGTAAAGTGATAACATGAACAATTACTTCAAGTAACGAAAATTAATAATGAAAGAGATAACACGAGCAATAATATCAAGTAATGATAATTAACAATGAAGAGATAGCATATAACTATAAAGGAGGCAACAAGTTCAACTAAAGCATGGGAGAAATTTAGCAAGTATTATGTATAACAAATAGTAAACAAGTCAACTAAGGCATTTAAGGATAGTCTAACACAATTTGAGATAATTTGACTATGAGAATTTAGACATACTATGGCCTTTCGGTTAAAGCATGGAAATAGTCTAAGTAGCCTATATCGGTCAAACACTACGTACAACTGTACCCACCTGTCACCTTGCGCACACGTATTTCACTTAGCACAATTGAATCAAACAATAACAAATCTTAAGGGGTAGTTCTTCCACATGAAGTTAGGTAAGACACTTACCTCAATAAGGCCAATTCAACACTCGGAAATAGCTTTTCCCTTAAAATTCACCTCCACACGGCCCAAATCAAACCAAAATCGACTCAATATTATCAAACAATGCTAGAGAATGCAATTGCAACTGATAAAGTTAAGATCTTTACTCTTTTCCCAAAAAGCAACCCGGGGCTCGCCGGTCAAAACCCGCGTTCAATGGTAGGTTCTGTCTACCGATGACACCACGACATCATATATGTGATTAGTTTTAAAATCCGAGTCTAAATCGACTCTCAAAACTCAATTTCTTATTTTTCAAAAACATGACAAAATTTCAGAAAATTTCTACTTTTGGTTCACATGATTTTGATGTAAAAATCTAAGAAATATAAATGGAATATGATTAGAAATAGATTAGAATTACCTACTCAAGGTTTATAGGTGAAAATCCCCTCTCGAAATTGCCTCTCACCAAGTCTAGGGTTCAAAAATGTCAGAATGAGTTCAAAATTCCTGTGTCCCAGCCCAAATGTCACATTTGGAACACAATGTTTGTATTGCGAACCCTCGAATTGTAGACCAGGCCTCGCATTTGTGAAGCCTGATAGCTTAAGTCAACATCACAATTGCAACGGAAGCTTCGCAATTGCGAACTAGGGGCATCGCAAGAGCAAACAAACAGCTCGCAAATGCAAACCTAGGTTAAGTCTGGCGTTCTTCGCAATTGCAAAGAGGGAGTCGCAACTGCGACATCAGAGCCTCAAATGTCGCCTTCGCAATTGTGATGCTGGTGCTCACAATTGCGATACCTGAGCACCAGCAGCACCGGCAGTCCAATTTCAGTCCCAAACCATTCCGAAGCATGTCTGAAACTCATCCGAGCCTTTGGGGCTCCAAACTAAACATTCACACAAGTCTAAAAACATCATACGGACTCGATAACGCGATCAAAAAACAAAAATAACATCTAAAACTATGAATTGATCTCTAAAATGCATGATTTTCAAAGAAATTTTCAAGAACTTCTAGAATTACTACTAGGTGTCTGAAACCTATCAAATCAACTCCAAACGATACCAAATTTTGCAGACAAGTTCTAAATGCCATAACGGACATATTTCAAGTCCCAAAATCAAATTACGAGCTAGATAGCTAAAATTCAACCTACCATCAAATTTTTTAACTTAAAATTGTCAAATTTTGACAAATCAACACAAATCAATCTACGGACTTCTAACGTCCGAAATTACGATATGAAGCTATTAGAGTCATAAAAATACAGTTTCAGGGTCGTTTTTACAAAATTCGAAGTTTGGTCAATATTTTCATATTTAAACTTCTAAGTCAAGAATCAGGGGTCCAATCGACCAGAAAGCTTCCCGGAATAGAACTAATCAACCCCGCAAGTCATAAAAGCATAAACACATGTGTGTGAAGGAATAAAAAGGGTAACGTGGCGCAATTACACAAAACGACCGATCGGGCACGTCCGAATTACCAACAAGTTTCAAAACACATAATGGACCTACTCGAAGCCAAAAATCACATCAAACAACATAGATTCTGCGAATCGCAACCCAATTCAAGCCTATTAATTTATGAACTTCCGAATGCCAAAACTAATATAGGTTCATACCAAAACAAACTCCGATTGACTTCAAATTTTGCACAGTAGTCATGAATTACATGACAGACCTATTCCAACTTTTGGAATCGGAATCCGATCCCCATATTAATAAAGTCAACTATTGGTCAAACTTTTCAACCTTCAAAGCCTCAACTTTCTAACTTTTGCCAATTCAAGCCGAAACGACCTACAGACCACCAAATCATCATCCGAACACGCTCCTAAGTCCAAAATCACCATAAGGAGCTATTGGAACAGTCAAAACTCCATCTTGGAGTTGTCTATACAAAAGTCAAACTACAGTCAATTATTTCAACTTAAGCCTCCAACTTAGGGATTATATGTCTCATTTCACTCCGAAACTACTTGAAACCAAAACCAAACACCCCAGCAAGTCACTTAACAATAATATAACATAGAGGAGGCAATAAATAGTGGATGGGGGCTAAAATACTCAAATGTCCGACCGGGTCATTACACTAATTTTCCTAATATTGGTGCCTTAAAATTAACTAAAATTTATTTATTAAATTTTTATTATTTACAAGAACTATAAATTCCACACGAAGTTAGAAAAAGCAACAAATTCGTGCCAATTTTGATACGAAGTACTTTATAAATCCGTACTTTTTTAAATATAGTAATTATTATTAATTAAATATTGTTGATAATGTTTTGGAGCATGCCCCAAAGACTGGACACGAAGTAATAACACATAAAGCAATCGACCAGTTGCTCAATTAAAATATTATTGATATGAAGTAATCTCACCAAATTGATATGTAGCTTTAGTTTTGATAATCCTATCTAGAAACTAGAAAAATTATAAAAGTATACTTATTTGTCAATTTCTTCCAATCCAATAAACTAAAAATATTCAACCATGTATACTTGATAATACAAAAAACAATCAACTTTTTTTTTTTACTGCATACATATTAGAAAAATATTTATTAGAAGATATAGGCAAAACATATTTTGAACATTAACACTTTTTTAGTGATAAAAAGTATATGACTATATGACTGATTGGCCCCGCTCGATAATAAAAGTTGCTATACCGAAAAATTATTATGAAGTTGAAAGCTATAAAAATGACCTCGTATCATCTCGATTAAAAAGTAAGCTTATTATAGGTTTTAAGAGAATCGTTTTAAGTTTTTATTGAAGTCATGCAATGTTTGTTATTCTTACTAATCCAGACTGCGAGCCATCAAACACTACTAGAAATCAGCTAAAAAGCGACCACAAAAAGCGATCAAAGTTGGTCTATTTTTGTCCAAAAGCAACCAAAAAGCGACGGAACAGGCCTGGTCACAATTCAGGTGGTCACTTTACCTTTGCGACCAAAGTTGGTCGCAAATTTGAGACCAACTTTGATCTCTAAGGCAAAAGGACCAAACATTCCGGTAGAACATATAGAGACTAACTTTGGTCGCCAATTAGCAACCAACGTTGGTCTCTAACGGTATTTCTTATTTATTATAATATAAAAAATTGCGACCAACATTGGTCGCAATATAATTAATATTTTTATTTTTATTTTGATTAAGCGACCAACCCTGGTCGCTAAATTGAAGAACAGAATATTAATTTTACAATAAGCGACCAATGTTGGTCGCAATATTTTCAGTTTTTAAAAATCTGGGTAACATAGCGACCAACCTTGGTCGCAATTCTGAAGAAATAATTTTTTTTTTTTATGGTAAGCGACCAACGTTGGTCGCTATACTTGAACAGTTTTAAAATCTGGGCTGGTTTGCGACCAACATTGGTCGCTACTTTCAAGAATAATGTTTTTTTTTCAGTGAAAAGCGACCAACTTGAGACCAACATTGGTCGCTTTTCTTGGTTGATTTTTTCCAGAAATCGCCTGTTATGGCAGCTACACCACCTGCCAGCTGAACAAAATCCTAAACAGGCATTTTATGCCATTACGGACAACAACGACGACAACAACAACATCAATAACAACAAACCAAATTCGTTTATGGCATTTTATGCCATAAACAACAACAACAACGACAACAACAACAACAACAACAACAACAACAACAATAAACAACAACAACGACAACGACAACAACAACAATAAACAATAACAACAACAACAACAACAACAACAACAACATTAAACAACAACAACATTAAACAACAACAACAACAACATTAAAAGTAACAAAGTATAAAGTTCAATAGAACTTATACATAAGCTAACCAAAATAAGTTAAATGTTATTACAATTCAAGGATTATTATTTTATACATCATTAGTGTCATCGTCCGATGAAGTTTCATCACCAAGACGGTATGGATAAGGGTGTAGTTGTGTAGGACCGGAGGGATGATAACGGGGAGGACGGGAGGAAGTAGCACGGGGAAGGTGAGCCTCTGGCGATGACTCACGAGACCAGGGAATCGGAAAAGCGCCAGAAGCCAAGAGAGATTTGAGCTGCTCTTGTATGGCAATATACTAAGCATCTCTAACCCTGTCTCTTTCCTTGGAGGCTTCTAGCTCGGCTGTGAGCTTTGCCACAGTCTCCCGCACAGAGGAGAGGCTCTCCCCATCAAGTTGCTCCGCTTGCGCGGAAGTGCCTATTCCTTGCATTCTACACTTATAGCGGTGGAATTTCTTAGTGGCAAGCCCGTATACCTTCCCCCATTTTGGACCGCAAGCAGCCTGCGTCCATAGTCTTTCAGGATCCTCATCCGACGGTTGGATTGGGTCGCCCGATGAAGATGGTGGCTGGCTGCGTATGAATTATTCAACCTCAGCTGTGAAGCGACCCTATAAGAAAAATTACATTGAATTAGTATTTCAAAAGTTATGTAAAAGTAAATCAAAGTACTTAATGAAAATTAAAAACTTACATGTATAGTCGAGGCTCGGCCCTCGACCCACCTTTCTTCGTCCGAATTTTTCTTCTTCTTGACAATATGAGTCTCCTTGAATAACTCATCTTGCCTCATCGGACGGCCCAACTTCTTCTCCTGAAAACTCATAAATTTTAGTTAATAAACAGAGTAGACGTTGAAAATTAAAATTAAATTAAGCAATTACGTACCATTCTTCTCTTTATTGTATCGAGGCTGATCGCACCTCCAGTGTGCAGGGAGCCTCCCTTCTTAGAAGCACGAGCTTTCTTTCCTTGCTCGCTCTTCTTTAGGAACTCTGCGGTTAGCCATTGCCTTTGAAAATCCTCCCATAGATGATCAAGCAACCAGGAGGGCTTCTGGTTGGACTTTCTAGCTCTGGAAAAGCAATGTGACAACCGCTTGCGATCCTTGAGATGGAAATTAGCAGCTACATCCGCACTATAGCGGTGTTCCCATACACACTTGCTCTGTATTTCAAAAGTTAAGTATTTAGATGGAAATATCATAAATATAAATAATTGTACTGCTTAAAAGAATATTTATATCTTAAATTCATTGAAAATTTGCTCCTTAAGCAAGAATAGGAAATCACTCCAAGTCGCATAAGGGCCATCTAATAGCTTTCTGGTGGCTTGGGTGATTATCCTTGTAGTAACATTACTAGGGATGAACATTTAATGTAATTAAAAAAAACACATTAATATCTTAGTAAAACCGTACAAAACTAGTAAACGTAAAAAATAACAAATAACTCTTACCCATCACCCTCAGGGACTATGATGATCCTGCCATATTGATCACGATGCACCTCCTCGTCATCATCACCATCACCGTCCGAACCATGTACATCAGAGGCATGTGTGAAAGGTGTAGGAGGGTCGGAGCTAGTGTCCCGCAGGCGAAGGCCTGTAATAGATGGAGTCCCAGCTGAAGATGGCTGCGAGCCCTGTGACTGCAACATAGCTGTATGGGCCGGAGGGGGACGTGACACTGATTGCTATGACCCGAGCGGCTGTGACCCGAGTGGCTGCGACCTGAGTGGCTGCGACCCCAGTGGCTGCGACCCCAGTGGCTGTGACCCCAGTGGCTGTGACCCATGTGGATGTGACATGGATCGATGCGGTCCATGCGATGCAGATGGCTAAGATCCACGTGGATGTGCGCCAGCTGGACTGTATGTCGGACGTACAATCCTATGGCCCTGTAATGAAAGACCTGGTGTCTGCACGAAGGTGTAGGGCTGTGATGTTGTGGCAGCTTAGAATAGCCCTGGGGTGGAGGAAAAGACGTAGGCATAGGCAACTCTGAAATGACAGGACAAGTTGGAGTATAATCTTCTACCCTCCTCTTTGGTTTCCTAGCCTTTTCTCGACCCCCAGAACTACTAGAATCATTGTTACATCGACCCTTGCCTGTCATCTGCATAATATAATACATATTTAGATTGAAAGATATAAAGAAAATAGCTATAAATGAGAGTTCTTAAACAAACCAACTATTTAAAGCTCATCGTTGTATAGTTCCTCGTCCAAGAATTCTTCTTCCTTGGTAGTTTGAGCTTCATCGGTTGATACTTCTTCCTCGTTTTCTGTAATTCTTACTTCAGAAATATCAACTTCTTCCAGTATGTGTTCAGGGTGTTCCAAATCATTTTCTAAAACTTCGTCCACTATTTGGTCAACAGTGGAGATATTGTTTTGATATGCAACATCTAACACATTCTCAACTTCAACCCTACCCACAGGCTTGGTTTTTATTACAACCCACCAATCAAACTTATCCTGCCGCAATGGATAAGGAGCATAATATACTTGCCTAACATTATGTGCAATTGGGAAAGGATCATAGCGATCATACTCCCTCTTATGATTAACCTCAATTATGTTGTACTGATTGTGGACTCTAGTACCTCTTGTTGGGTGTGGGTCAAACCACTTGCATCTAAAGAGTACCAATTTTTTGTATGGCCAACCTGTATATTCTAGTTCAATTATTTCTTTGGTCACACCATAATAATTAATATCTCCATCTTGGTTGCCATCACCACCTTGAACACATATCCCACTGTTGTTGCTATTTTTATTTTTTGAGCAATCCTCGGTATGGAACTTATATCCATTTACAACGTACTTAGACATTGTTCTGACCTCAACCCCAGGTCCCCAAGATATATCTTTCAAAAATTGGTTTACACCATTATTTGGATCATTAACCTACATATTGATAAAAAAAATTCATATGTTAGCATAACTTCCAAACATTGTTTACCTACGTAGTGTTAGAATATTTTAAGGAGAAACTTACAAATTGTTTGAACCATGTATCAAATCTCATATATGCAACATCATGGCCAAATTGATCCACGAAGTGACTGTGACACATCAAATATTTTTAGTAGTTGCATTGAGATGTAATCACAGTAATTGTTATATTTTGATAACTACTAAATCAATACTTACTTGAGAAATGGTACGACTTCGGGACAATTTAGCAACACGTGAAGTGTAGCTGACTTGAACTCCATATCGCTCAAACTCCTCTTTCTAACATCTTTAGAACATCGGCCTGGTTGATTGAATATGCACATAGGCGAATATGACGGATCATTCATAAGGCCGACTGTGTGCCTGTTGGGCCTATTCCTAGCACAAGCCACATTACTCTCAAAATAATAAGAGCAAAAATGAGCAGTCTCCTTTGCAAGATATGCTTCGCATATAGATCCTTCAACCCTGTTCCTCTGCCTAACAAATTGTTTGCATTTTCCGATTGTCCTATCATAATTTCAGGTTAGCCAAGAACATTAAAATAAAACAAAAATTACATCAAACATATAATATTACCTCTCAAAGGGATACATCTATCTGCATTGAACGGGCCCTCCAAGTCGTGCCTCGTGTACAAGGTGGATTGGAAGGTGTTCCATCAGATCAAAAAACCCACATGGAGATATCTTTTCCATCTTAGAAGAGCTGACACGAATGTTGTGGTCCATCTGCAGTAGGTTTTCTTCCCTTAACGTGGAAGAACACAAGTCTTTGAAGAACAAACTGATCTCTGTGATGGGTTTCCAGATTCTTTCAGGCAAACCACATAATGCAATAGGCACCAAGGTCTCCATGAAGACATGACAGTCATGACTTTTCAAATGGCTCAACTTCCCCACCTCCATATCAACTTTTCGCCCAAAATTCGACGCATAACCCTTAGGCATCTTTAATTTCGTTACCCAATCACAAATTTGCCGTCGTTCCTCCAAAGTGAATGTGTAACTTGCTTTGGGTTTGAACACCTTACTATTGTGTGCTGTCTGCAAGTGTAGTTCAGGCCGCCTGCAATATTCTTGTAAGTCCATTCTAGCCTTTGCATTATCCTTGGTCTTACCTTTAACATCCATCACTGTGTTGAACAAATTATCAAAATAGTTCTTCTCAATGTGCATGACATCAAGGTTGTGACGGAGAAGATTATCCTTTCAATAAGGCAAATCCCAAAATATACTCCTTTTCACCCAATTGTGAGTAACACCGTATCCTGGGAATCTACAAGGTGGAGCTTCAGTAACTTTACTGAAGTTCTGGACCCTCTCCTAATTTCTCTCCTGAAAGTATTGGAGGTGGAAAATCACATTCCATTTTATTCTTTCTGAAGGCATTTTTCATCCTTCTAAACTCATGATCAGGAGGCAAGAACTGACGATGACAATCAAACCATGATTGCTTTCGGCCATATTTCAAAGTGAACGCTTTACTATTTTCCATGCAGTAAGGACAAGCTAGCTTCCCAGCAGTCATCCACCCAGAAAATATTTCATACGCAGGAAAATCGTTAATTATCCGCATTAAATTAGCACGCAAATTAAAATTCTGTTTGGTTGATATGTCATATGTTTCAACGCCATCGTACCATAATTGTTTAAGCTCATCAATCAAAGGTTGCAAATATACATCAATTAAGCTTTTTGGATTACGTGGACTAGGGATAATACAGTTCAAGAATTTGTATGGACTAGTCATGCACAACTCTGGTGGTAGATTATAAGGTGTAAGAAAGACAGGCCAACATGAATAAGGTGTTGCAGAAACAGAAAATGGGGTGAAGCCATCAGCACAAAAACCCAACCGAACATTCCTCGGTTCACTAGCATAATCCGGATACGTCCTATCAAAGTGCTTCCAAGCTTCTCCATCAGAAGGATGACACATAACACCGGGTGGTCTTCTATTTTCAAAGTGCCATCACATATGAGGAGCAGAGCTCATCGACGCATATAACCTCTTTAACCTAGGTATAAGAGGTAAATAATGCATCGACTTGATAGCGACCATCTTCCCGCTGGAAAGCCTCTTGAAACGAGGCTTTTCACAGAATTTACAATTGTCCAAACCTGCATCATCTTTATAGTATAACATGCAACCATCTTCACAACAACCAATTCTCATTGACGAAAGTCCTAACTTAGAAACCAATCTCTTTGCCTTATAGAAATCAACAGGTAAGTCGACATCACGGTCAACTAGTTCACGCATAAGGTCAATGAAAGAGTCCATGGCTCCTTGAGAAATATTCTAATCAGATTTCATACTTAGTAATCTAACTGCAACAGACAACTTAGAGTGCGGACTTCCGTTACATAGTGGACGACTAGCTTCCTCTAATTGTTCATAAAAACGTTTTGCCTCATCATTAGGAGTTTGTTCAACATTTTCATTGGAATCACCCCCAAAGTGCATCCCAAAAGCATCCGCAACCATATGATCAATTCCGGAATCACTATTTGTATTCTCCACCGACCTACTACTTTCACCCACAACTAGATTATGAAATATCCCATGCCTACCATCGATCTCTCCATGATTAGTCCACACAAATTAATTTTCTATAAACCCCTTTCTATAAAGATGAAGCTTAAGTGCATCCGGTTTTTCAAACTTCATACAATCGCACTTAACACAAGGGTACCTAATTACTCCTTCAATTAGATATGGTGGAAGTGACATTGCATGTATAATAAAGTCATCCACTCCTTCTACAAAATCCTCCCTCAATCCCCGTCGATTAGGATAATTCCTATTGTACATGCAAGTACGATGTTCCATCTATACAAATAAAACAAGAGGAAATTAATTTAGTTAATTCATATTCCAATATTTTTCTAGTTAATTAATTTCATATCTTAAAATTTCAATTTCCAAACTAAAAGTTAATTCATATCTTAAAAATTCAATTCATAAACTATAAATTCAATTCATATCGTAAAACTTCAATTCATACACTAAAATTTAAATTCATATCCTAAGGGTTCAAGTCATAAACTAAAAGTCCAATTCGTATCCTAAAGGTTCAATTAAAATCCAATTCATAAAATTTCAAGACAACACAAAGTATAATTCAAATCTAACTAAACTAAATTCAACACTAATTAAACTCATTTTCTTTTTTATTTTATCTGCTGTATATAGATTACATATTTTATCACGAATTTTTTGTCGCTAATTTTTCGATAGTTATTAATTTTCAAAATGATTATTTTGATTTAGTGACAAAAAAATCGTCTCTAACTTTTACCAGAAGCATAATTAATAATGAAGGTGAAACTATTTTTAGTGACAGATTTTTCTAACTCATAAATTTTAGCGACTGATTTTTCTAAATTTTTTTTTTGGATTTTGTAGGTATCCCGAAATAACAGTTCATCAATTGAAATCACGACCAAAACCTTTAAGCCATTTTTAATCCTTGTAAATCATATTCTACAAAAATTGAAGGTTATAATTCTAACCTTGATTTTTTGTAGGTGGAGAAGGAAAGAGATAGGCGCGGCAGCAGTGGCAGCGAGGAGCAGTAGCAGCGGCGACAGGCAGCGGCGGCGACAAGCAGCGGCGACGACGAGTAGCAGTGGGGCGTGGTGTCGCGGGGTGGGGGAATGGGATTAGGGTTAGAAAAACAGGAAAGTTGAAAAATTTTGGCGAAATAAGGAGAAAGCCCGCTTTTGTTTCTGTAGTTACAAAAAGCGACCAACGTTTGCGACAAACGTTGGTCGCTTATCTGAAAATTTTAAAATTGAAATTTGCGACCAATGTTTGTCGCAATTTTGGTTGCTCCAGTGTACTCTGTTCTATATAATACGTGTATATGTATATATAATACTATAGTATATATATGTATATATTTATTACTACAGTATATATAGGTATATATATATATTATTGTATATATTTATTTATTTATATATAAATAAATATATACTATAGTATATATATATAAATGTATATACTATATATACATATACAAATAAATATTTATGTATATGTATATACTATATATATATATATAAATAAATATATATATATATATATATATATATATTTATTTATAAATATTAAAGCTATATTCGATATATATATCGTATAATATAAGTGTACATATATACACTAAGTGTATTGCATATACTTGTCACGATCTGAAATCCCAACCATGATCGTGATGGCGCCTCTCATGAAGACAAGGCCAGCCAATTCAAACTAAACTTCATTCAAACAGTTAAACAATACGAAAATAACATAAGTACGGTTTAATAGCAGTAATTTGCAGAAAAATATAGTGAACCATCCCAACTACAGCCCGAACCAGGGTGTCACAAAGTCATGAGCAACTAATGAAAATCCTAATAATAAGATTACTATTACAATATCTTTGGCACAATTATTTGAAGATAGTGGGAACAACAAGATAAAAGAGATACGGGGCTGCGGACGCCAACAACTACCTCGTAGTCTCTGAATCACTGCTCTTACAGTCGTAGTCAATGCCTCAGAGCGGAATCAATAATGCCTGAATCTGCACACATGGTGCAGGGAGTAATGTGAGTACTTCCAACTCAGTGAGTAGCACATATAAATAATGACTGAAAGTAAGGAAACACGCAAAGCCCAAGGCAATGCATAATGAAGCAGTAAATCATTATTTGAAAACAGTAAATCAGTAAGAAATCATTTAAAAATCTTCCCAGCACTAGTTACCAGTTGCCATTGTTACCAACTGTAACCTACAGTTGTCATTGTTACCAAATGTAATATTCCTGGGCTCAGTATCAATCTCACAGCTCTGGTTACCAGTTGTCATTGATACCAACTAGAACCTATAGTTGTCATTGTTACCTACTGTAATATCTCTGGTTACCGGTTGTCATTGTTACCAACCGTAACCTACAGTTGTCATTGTTACCAACTGTATTATCTCTGGTTACCGGTTGTCATTGTTACCAACCGTAACCTACAGTTGTCATTGTTACCAACTGTATTATCTCTGGTTACCGGTTGTCATTGTTACCAACCGCAACCTACAGTTGTCATTGTTACCAACTGTATTATCTCTGGGCACCCTGCGCTCACTGGGGGTGTACAGACTCCGGGAGGGGCCTCTTACGACCCAAGCGCTATATCAAGCCACCTTGTGGCATACATCTAGGCCCTCGGCCTCATATCAATCAAGCCACCTCATGGCGTATATACAGTATATCAGGCCCTCGGCCTCATATTACTCAGTAAAGCCTCACACCTGGCCCTCGGCCGCACTCAGTCCGAAAATCATCACAAGCCCCTCGGGCATAGTAAAACAGTAGTTCTCAGCCCAAACATCATTTCAAATATTGTGTAAATCTCAAAACTGAGTAAAAATGGCTAAGTTATATACAACAGTAGAAACAACATGACTGAGTTCAAGTAATAAGTACAAATAGTGAGGAAATAGTGATAAAAATCCCCGAAGGGTTCAAACAATTGGCACGAAGCCCAAATATGGCAATCAGCACAAAACATGATGATATCAAATATGTTTCAATCAAATATGTAGTAAAAATCATCAATCGGGACGGACCAAGTCACAGTCCCAGTAGTAAACGACCCCACGCTCATCATAGAGCATGTGCCTCACTTCAATATAGCACTACGATATGCAAATCCGGGGCTTCGAACCCTCAGGACATCATTTACAATCACTACTCACCTCAAACCGGCTAAATCCTTAGCCCGCGATGCCTTTGCCCTTTGAATTGGCCTCCCCGTGCGTCAAATCTATCCAAATTCAGAATAATTATGTCACAATATGTTGAGGGAACAAAGTCCAAGCGAAAATAGTCAAAAATACTAAGAAATCCCGAAATTAGCAAAACCCGAGCCCCGGGCCCACTTTTTGAAATTCAATAGTTTCCATCTCAACTAGTTCCTTATCTCCTCACGAGTTCAACCATACAAAATTTATCGAATTCCGACATCGGGTCGACCTCCAAATCTTAAATCTAAACTTAAGGGTTTTCCATAATTTTTCCCAACTTAAATCATCAATTAATTGCTAAAAACGGTGATAAACTGAGGTAATTCCTCCAAAATTGGGTTAGGAACACTTACCCCGATGTTTCTCTTAGAAACCCTCCAAGAATTGCTTCAAAACTTGCTTCAATCCGAGCTCCCTAGCTCCAAATATGTTTAGAACGGTCAAATCCCCTTCTTTAAGAATTTACTCAAGAAAACTCCTTTGGATGTAGTTTTGAGGTTGATTTTCTGTGATTTTATGGTGTTTGGGAGGTGTTTCTCTTCGTGGGTGACGAAAAATGGCTTTGGTATGGCAAATGGGCACTGATTTCTATTTATAAAAGGGTCAAAAATCGAGACAAAACACCCCTGTCCAGCTCGATATGCGATCACATACCTGTCGCATAATAGGTATGCGGTCCGCATTTTGGACGCATTTTCGACATTGAATTTGTCCAGGTTTCTGTCCTGGTATGCGATCTCAGCATGGTGAAATGCGGTCCGCATTTCATGTTTGTGTTTTCGCATTTCGACAGCATTCTTGACGTTACATTTTGTTTAGTTCACTGTCTCAGTTTGCGGTCTCGATGTCAGATATGTGGTCCGCATGTTAGGTATGCGGTCCGCATTCCTACCACATTTCTGACCTGAACTTGGCCCAGGAACCTGCCTGGGTTTGCGATCTCCCTGTGAGATATGCGGTCCGCATTTGAGAGATACGGTCCGCATTCTCGCATCTGGTTTTTCTGAAATTTCCTTTTCCAACGACGAATTAGTTCGTTTAACAACACAAAACTCAGCCGAGGCTTTTGGAACCTCAACCAAACTCGCCAACATATCCCATAACATTATTCAAACTTGTTCCAACCATTGGAACACTCAAAACAACCTCTCAACACCAAATTCACGTTGGATTCAAGCCTAAGGATTTCAAAATCTTCTAAATCGCTCTTTTGATCTAAACCCAACCAAACTACGTCCGAATGACCTGAAATTTTGCACACAAGTCATAAATTTCATATCGAAACTACAGCAACTTTCATAATTCCATTCCGACCCTCGGATCAAAATCTCGCCTATCAACTGGAAATCGCCAAAATTCTAACTTCACCGATTCAAGCCTAATTCTACAAGGAATCTCCGAAACCAATTCCGATCACACTCCTAAGTCATAAATCACCTCCCGAAGCTAACCGAACCATCAGATCTCACATCCGAACCATCTAACTCATAAGTCAACATTCGGTTGACTTTTCCAATATATATTATATCGAATATAATTTATATATATATATAATCAAGATGTTTTAATTTATTGTTAATATATATACATGCATATGAGTACGTAGGTTATAAATCGATAAATTACTTTACAAGTGTATCAATACCGAAAAAATCCGTCCCTGTGTTCCGAGCGCTTCATGTTCTAATATATATATATATATGGATACGCACGCACGCTTCGTAGTACTACTTAACTGCATATATAGCATGTTAGAGTATATTTTAGTCTATTCATCCCTTGTATTACAAAAGTATTAACGGCTTACATTTATATTATTTGGATAGTAAATACAAAAGTGATTTTAATTTTGACCAATGTTGACCTGAAACGACCAACTTTGGTCGCTAATTATACATAATTTAAAATTAGCGACCAAAGTTGGTCGCTAAATTTAAATCAGATTTATTTATATTTCATATAATATTTAAAATATTAATATTATTGTTAAACGTTAGAACTGCGTCCCTGATTAGCGACCAAAGTTGGTCTCCATTTTACTAAGCGATCAAGTTTGGTCGCTAAATTTGAATTATATTTATTTATATTTTATTAAGCCTGTACTGTGGTCCGGGCCTGGGCCAAACGGTCCCGGGCCTAACGGGCCAGATGTAAGGGACCGACCCACTGCGGTCCTAAGCCTATATGGTCCCGGGCTAAATGGGCCGGGCCCGCGGGCCTAACGGGCCTAAACGGACTTTTCATTCCGGACTATTTTTTTTTATCTAGGGAAATTTCTTGTAAACTATATATGCATATACTAATATAGATTGCTTATATATATCTATATAAATATATATATAGTATATATTGTATATATATATTGCCTTATATAAGTCTTGTATATATTATATATATATATATATATTGTATATATTGTATATATATATATTGCCTTATATATATGTATATATGTGTGTGTGTGTGTGTGTGTGTATATGTAAGGCAACATATATAAATATCTTATGCATCAAATTACTTTTTTTTTTATGTCCAAATATATAATTAAAATTAAAAAATTTAAATTTCGAAAAGTGAAAAGTGTCTTCTCATTACCCCTCGCTTCATAAAGTACCGTTTCGCTGACAAAAAGTAATCGTCAATTTACGCCCCAAAACTTTCCCTTTTTACCTATCCCTCTTTCCTCAATTATTTCACATTCAATTCTTATATATAGTTTATATGTATTGCCTTATTTATATGTAGAATATATATATATATATATAGTTTATATGTATTAGATATATATAAATATATATATATATATGTGTGTGTGTGTGTGTGTGTGTGTGTGTGTGTATATTGTATATATGTATTAGATATATAATATATATATATATATATATATATATATATATATATATATATATATA
>MCJB01048432.1:0-15088 GCA_002018475.1 Nicotiana obtusifolia | reverse complement strand
TATATATATATATATAGTATAATATAAGTGTATATATATACACTAAGTGTATTTCATATACTAAGTGTATAGTATAGTGTATTATATAATCTACACACTTAGTATATGCAATACATTTAGTATATGAATACTATACTATACTATGCACTAAGTATTAGTGCATTATTATATCGAATATAGCTTATATATTTATGTGTGTGTGTATATATATATATATATATAATCGAAATATTTTAATTTATTGTTAATATATATACATGCATATGAGTACGTAGGTTATAAATCGATAAATTACTTTACAAGTGTATCAATACCGAAAAAATCCGTCCCTGTGTTCCGAGCGCTTCATGTTCTTATATATATATATTTGGATACGCACGCACGCTCCGTAGTACAACTTAACTGCATATTCATCCCTTGTATTACAAAAGCGTTAACGGCTTACATTTATATTATTTAGACAGTAAATACAAAAGTGAGTTCAATTTTAACAAAATGTTGACATGAGAGCGACCACTTTGGTCGCAAAATATATATACATTAACATTAGCGACCAACGTTGGTCGCAAAATACAAATCTGATTTATTTATATTTTCCAGATAAGCGACCAACGTTGGTCGCTTATCTCGCCCAACAGTTACCCCTTATTAAGCGACCAACGTTGGTCGCTAATTTTAAACGTGGTTCCTCTTAAGCGACCAACGTTGGTCGCTAATCTTGAAATTTCTTTGACCAAACAAGTCTGACCAGTTCGGTCAATAATTTGACGAACTTTGCAACCAAGTAGCGACCAACTTTGGTCGCTAATGTATTTAAGATTATTATTTTATTATTTTCACCAGTTTAACGACCAAAGGTTGTCGCTTTTTTGGACAAACCAACGTTGGTCGCTAATTTTTGGTCGCTTTTTAGCTGATTTCTAGTAGTGTATGGATATCCAGTCCCAATACTAACTGGATAGGTATCATATAACGAGTGACTCATAATTAGTTGATTTTAACCGAGTACCTGCATGATAGTATATTACTAACTCGATAGACAAATTTTGTTGTTTTAGGCTTGATGTGGATGCCAGTGTCGTGCTCTATGTGGTTCGCGAATATGGTAAGTCACAGTTGTTGGGTCCAAATTTGATATAGCAAGGCATGGATGATGTTGCATTGAGTACTGGGGTGGTTTCAAATATTATAGAGTAGACATAACTCATATGTTTGACAAATAAAATAGTGATTTGGAGTTCGTGAAATGCGAAAAATCTTTTAGAAGAGTTTCTCAAGTAAGGAGTTACGAGATTTTGGATTGGATTGGATTAATGACATATAAATTTGTTTTGCCTTCAAGACATTGAGTTGTACACCTTGTATTTTATGCATTCATGGTGAGAGGCATATGATTCAGCCAGAGATCCGAAACTAGGTGAATAATTTGACATAAGAAGGAGGTCCCATAACTATTATTGATACACAAGTACGATAGTTGAAGTGGAAGAAGGCTTCTTATGTGAGAGTGTTATAGTGAACATCTGATAGAGGAGGAGTCTGAGGCACACATAAGTAAATGCAGTTGTGTAAGATGTCGGCTACATTTTCTAACTCGTTCGAGGACGAACGATTTTTTTTAGTAGGAGAGAATGTCTTAACCTAGGAAAAATAATATTATTTTATATTTATTAATTGTGAAACTAAAAAATTTAATCTAGTTTGTAAATATTGGGTTAAACACTAAGCTAGTGGAAGAGAATTTATTGTAATACATAAAATAGTTTACCAAATAAGTGCTAGTGGCTAATTTCTTAAACTTTAATATTAAAAAAAAAAAGTTAAAAAAATTATTAAATGAAAAAGAGGGGGTCAAGCCCCTTTTTTTTTTGGCTGCACGTTTTACTGACCCGAGGGTTGATAAAAGAGGGTATTTTAAATTAGTTCTTTAAGACAACACTAAATCCCTGAGAGAATATTGTGGAGATAAATTTGACGGCACATCTATAGTGAGAATTTGAGCCTAAATTCGTGCAGAAATATTTTGTGGGAAAACTCAAGTATCCAGACTAGGCCATTGGAAGTCGTTTGGTTGGTGTTTTAGACGTTGTAAGATTGGGGAACTTCCCATTAGCGAGGTAAGTGAAACTTTAAGCTTTGATGCTTGCTTTTTTAAAACTCGTTTTGAAAAGATATTTTGTCTGTCTGGTCCATGTGTTGGGACAAGCGTGCGCTTGGCAGAACTGATGGTCTTAAAATAGCCGCAAATATATTACTTTATGAAAAATACAAAAAAATAATTTAAGAATTATTGTTATAAGCTGTTTGATGGCGTGATACGGCTGTGAGCCATGTTGTTGAGTTTGATACAGCTATGAGTCATGGTGTTGAGTTTGATACGGCTGTGAGCCATGATATTGGGGCATTGTGTATGCCTTTGTACATCACCCGAGCATTGTGTATGCTTCTTGATATATTTTGTGGCATTGTGTATGCTTCAGTGAGCATTGTATATGCTCCGTTACATATTTGAGACATTGTGGTGCTGTTATAGACTCGTACAGGTATTGGTTAATTTCTTTCACGATAATTATGACAAGTCCTTTGTGTGTACTGAGTTAAGATATGTGTACTCTTGTTGGTTAATTCTTATTAACTCCATTGATACATATATATTGAGTTATTGTATAATTATCGTATTTATTATGTCGTTCTTGTTGTGGTGTATTAGTATTTTCTAACACTTATTCTAGAGGCATTCGAAGTGGCGGATCGAGGATTTTACTTTTGGGTTATATTTATGTATAACTCACTCCTTATCTGCATCTCTATGCAGATACTATTGCGGACAACAGAGCTAGTTACTAAAGAGTTCGTTCGAGCCGATTCTGTTGCTGTGGTGAGCCACCGCATTGTTCGTGGATGATATTACTGCAGCCTTATCTAGTTTGTGTTGGTTATTTTCCTTCTCTTTGGGGTTTATGTACCCGTCAGTTAAACTCATACCACTCTATTAGATGCTTCATGGTCTTAGTGTGGGATTTGAGTTAGAGTATTATTATTTGAATGACTGTTGGTCTTCCTATCAATTGACTTAAGTATTGATTGGTAACTATTTCGTTTTTAGTTCTTAATAATGCTTTTAGACCTGCACTTATTGCACTCTCAATGTTTGTGTAAATGGCTGAACGTATGAGAAGTGGGTTCACCTGGCAGGTGGTGTTAGCTGGGTGCCAGTCACGTCTAGGGGTAGTTTGGGACGTGACAAAGTTTTGTATCAGAGCCTAGGCTTTAGGTTCTGGGTCATGGAGCAGTGTTTTGTATAGTCTTGTTCATGGGTATGTAGACGTCCATACTTATGACCTTGATGATACTGAATATTTAGGATGTTTTCCCTTCTTTCATTCCTTATTCGTGTGTTAAATTGTATCGATTTTTAATTCAGAATCTCCATTTCGCAGAAAATTATGACACGCATATCCTCACTCTGCTTCTCTGCTGGACGATACAATTGACTTGAAAATTTTAACAATACATGTGCGGCTGGGAGTAGCCTTGAGTACATGGGTGTTTTGAGTAATGGTGGTTGAGACATAATAGTTTGTAAAGGGGTAACTCTTTTTTCAAAGGAAACTCTACTAAAAAAAAATTATAGGAATTTTGAGAGTTAGTTAAACTTTTGAACATTGAGAATCCACGTGAACGGTGAAGGGGACTAAGGATATGAATTTTGCTTAAGTTAGACTTATTCAACATTCGAGGTTATAAATCTGATTAGGAGAGGAAAACAATTAAGCTGGAAAGTAAGAAGTATAATAACTTAGCCATATTTAGATTGTTGGGCTTGGTGGTGAAGATACTTTGAGAAATGTGTTTATACAGTTCTCATCTAAATTCCTCTTGAAGTAATTCTTTATTATTAATAATATCATAATGGTAATATTATAAGAGTGATTGTGGCATGACTGTACATAATTCAAATGCATTGAGTATGAGCATGAAAATGGTAGTACATGATTCATAACTGATCATGGTGGGTGTCTGTGGGTGAATTTCAGCTTGTAAGAGAGTATAAGGCTCAAGTATGAGGCTTAATACACTATTATAGATATTAAATAAACACAGTGCACATGAACATGATTAACTATTAAAGTAAGGATAAAACGCATAGTACTGAGATTTCCATATACCATGATACGAAGAGCTGAACCATAAAGAGTTATAATAATAATATTCATGTAAGAAAATCAAATGTGGATTTTTGGGTAAAAAGAAAATGTTAATTGGTAGAGCTACGGTTAGTAGTTATAATATGCATAATAATATAATTTTATTGATGAACACATTGTGTATTCCTTAGGGCATCCATTTATAGAGATTGTATAATGTATATCTCTAGGTCAAGTTGGACTCATTTCGTGGAATTCAGCCCTTCACTTTAATAATCTTGGCACATGAGTTAAAGACGAAAGAGGTGATCATAATCCAAGTGAAAATGACTTTATATTAAATTTCATTATTTTTGTATTGTTTTCATTATTGGGGTAGAGATAAAACAAATTCCGTATATTTGTGCGCTTTTATTACTTTGGCTCTCTGTTCTAGTTTAGGTTACAACTTAGAAAAAAATATATGAATTTTACTATGAAGAATAATCCGTTTGAACGATTTTGTTAACATAAGTTGTATTCGATAAAATATATATTTGAAGAAGATGATTAGTACGTTATAAGATGATATAGTATATGTGGATAAAGAAAGGATTTAAGTACTTAGATGTACCATATGTAGTTTCAACCCAAGTGGAGGAGTTTACTATTTTTGAGTAATCCATCAATCATGTATAGACACAATTCAGAGTCGAAATACACTTAGCATAGTTGAGCTTGAGGTTGTCTTGAGATTCAATTGGATGGTATCGTGTTGCCTTACGCTATGTTACCATGGAAAACAACTAAATAAATTATAGTATCCTCTATTTCGATTGGGCCCGTATTGAATATAAAGGATTCACTTGGTATGCCTATAGACAAAGCTATCTCGCCACTAAAAGTTCTATATATGAGAAAGTAAAAAGCATGGGTTGCATTTATTTATAAATTGAGCCGGTAGAGTTGAGCAACCGACTATTGAATTAGTCTTAATGGTTAATAAATTTCTAAATGTGATTTCGAGAACTTATCGAGTGTAGGACTTATTTAGGAGATAGACTTGTTAAAAACTTGGTGTATTTTTATTCTATATCATAGAATAGCTCTATAGGGTCAAATGAATTAAAAGAAAAAGTTGTAAGACTTCGAGGTTAGAGGAAACGCTCACTAGAGTCAAATGTGTGTAAACCCGTGGTAAGTGACTTATGAAGATTTGTTAAGCTATAAATTTTTCTCTAAATTTAGCATGTTTGAAGTCCAAAAATCTGCATTACGATCAGAGGAGGAGATCTATAAATTTTGTTCCTCAATATTTGCACTGTTAATTGTTAAATGTGAATGTTAGAGACTCGAAAAGTTTTAGCAAATATGGTTGACTTCAAGAGAAATTAAAAATGAAACATTCTAGACTTTGTGGTTATTTTACACGTTCATTGAGTGAATTGTGGTCATACTTAGGCTCATCAAGATATTGGGCCTAGTTTAGTCTGAATTTCTTAGATAACATACTAACCTATGCAGCAATATATTTAGTAGATAGTGAAATGACATAGATGCCTGTATTTTCATGTGTGACAAAGGTAACAACTTGTGGAATATTCACGTAGGGGCATATGAATATGTTCTAGCGCCGCTGTATATGAGAGTATTTTGTAGGGGCGTATGGATGTGTTCTAGCGCTGTCGTACATTAGAGCATTATGTGATAGTGTTCAAATATGTTTCGAATAAACTTTATGTAAGAATTATGGATGTGTTCCACTGTAGGATCATGGTTGTGGCGATTGTATGTGTTCGAGCGAAATAGATACATAAGAGAGAGTATGAATGTCCCAATACTAGCGGGATAGGTATCATATAACGAGTGGCTCATAATCAGTTGATTTTAACCGAGTACATGCATGATAGTATATTACTAACTCGATATACAAATCTTGTTTTTAGGCTTGATGTGGATGCCGGTGTCGTGCTCTATGTGGTTAGTGAATATGGTAAGTCCCAGTTGTTGGGTCCAAATTTGATTTAGCAAGGCATGGATGATGTTGCATTGAATACTGGAGTGGTTTCAAATATTATAGAGTAGACATAACTCATATGTTTGACAAATAAGATCGTGATTTGGAGTTCGTAAAATGCGAAAAGTCTTTTAGAAGAGTTTCTCAGGTAAGGAGTTACGAGATTTTGGATAAGATTGGATTAATGACATATAAACTTGTTTTGCCTTCAGGACATTGAGTTGTACACCTTGTATTTTATGCATTCATGGTGAGAGGCATATGATTCAGCCAAAGATCCGAAACTAGGTGAATAATTTGACATAAGAAGGAGGTCCCATAACTATTATTGATAGACAAGTACGATAGTTGAAGTGGAAGAAGGTTGCTTATTTGAGAGTGTTATACTGAACATTCGATAGAGGAGGAGTCTGAGGCACACATAAGTACATGCAATTGTTTAAGATGTCTGGTACACTTTCTAACTCGTTCGAGGACGAACGATTTTTTTTAGTAGGAGAGAATATAATAACCTAGGAAAAATAATATTATTTTATATTTATTAATTGTGAAATTAAAAAATTAATTTAGTTTATAGATATTGGGTTAAACACTAAGCTAGTGAAAGAGAATTTATTGTAATACATAAAATAGTGTACCAAATAAGTGGCTAGTAGCTAATTTCTTAAACTTTAATGTTAAAAAAAAAGTTTAAAAAAATTATTAAATGAAAAAGAGTGGGCCAAGCCCATTCTTTTTTGGCTGCACGTTTTACTGACCCGAGAATTGATAAAAGAGGGTATTTTAATTTAGTTCTTTAAGAGAACACTAAATCCCTGAGAGAATATTGTGGAGACAACTTTGACGGCACATCTGAGTGGGAATTTGACCCTAACTTCGTGCTGAAATATTTTGTAGGAAAACTCAAGTATCCAGACTAGGCCATTGGAAGTCCTTTGGTTGGTGTTTTAGACGTTGTAAGGTTGGGAAACTTTTCATTAGCGAGGTAAGTGAGAGTTTAAGTTTTGATGCTTGCTTTTCTAAAATCCATTTTGAAAAGATATTTTCTCTATCTGGTCCATGTGTTGGGACAAGCCTGTGCTTGACAGAATCGGTGGTCTTAGACTAGCCGCAAATATATTACTTTATCAAAAATACAAAAAATAATTAAAAATTTATTGTTATAAGTTGTTTGATGGCGTGATACGGCTGTGAGCCATGGTGTTGAGTTTGATACGGTTGAGAGCCATGGTGTTGAGTTGATACGGCTGTGAGTGATGGTGTTGAGTTTGATACGGCTGTGAGCCATGATATTGGGGCATTGTGTATGCCTTTGTACATCATCCGAGCATTGTGTATGCTTCTTGATATATTTGTGGCATTGTGTATGCTTTAGTGAGCATTGTGTATGCTCCGTTACATATTTGAGGCATTGTGGTGCCGTTGTGGACTCGTACAGGTGTTGGTTAATTTCTTTCACGACAATTATGACAAGTCATTAGTGTGTACTGAGTTAAGATATGTGTACTCTTGTTGGTTAATTCTTATTAACTCTGTTGATACATATATATTGAGTTATTGTATAATTATCGTATTTATTATATCGTTCTTGTTGTGGTGTATTTGTATTTTCTAACACTTGTTCCAGAGGTATTCAAAGTGGCGGATCAAGGATCTTACTGGGTTATATTTATGTATAACTTACTCCTTACCTGCATCTCTATGCAGATACTAGTACGGACGAAAGAGCTAGTAGCTAAAGTGTTCGTTCAGGCCTATTCTGTTGCTGAGGTGAGCCACCGCATTGTTCGTGGAGGCTGTCACTGCAGCTTTATCTAGTTTGTGTTGGTTATTTTCCTTCTCTTTGGGGTTTACATACCCGTCAGTTAAACTCGTGTCACTCTATTAGATGTTTCATGGTCTTAGTGTGGGATTTGAGTTAAGAGTATTATTATTTGAATGACTGTTGGTCTTCCTATCAATTAACTTAAGTATTGGTTGGTAACTATTTCGTTTTTAATTATTAATAATGCTTTTAGACTTGCACTTATTGCACTTTCAATGTTTGTGTAAATGGCTAAACGTATGAGAAATGGGTTCGCTTGGTAGGTGGTGATAGCTGGGTGACAATCGGGGTTAGTTTGGAACTGTGACTGATATCCAAACACATACAAAAAGTCAGTACTCATATAAATATCATTGTTGATTACAAAGGATTAGAATATCACATTACCAAAAATATACTTATCTAAATTGTACTGATATTATTTTATTCAACTCCTAAAAAAAGAAAAAATAGAACTATAGCATATACAAACATCAACATCTTTAAAAATCCCTCGCAAAACAAAGTGGGTTCCTCTTGTACTTCAATTTGTTCTTTAACATTTCTCATCTGCTTCAGCTCGCTCTACACTATCTTCAAGAAAGCTTCATGTCTTCACATTCTTGATCTGTTAAAAGAAAAAGTCTATGTTACTGTATTACATCAACAATTTGGAAAAAAATTAAAAAGGTATTGCATCAATTTACTTGAGGAAGCATTGACATTGCATGAAACTTTAGTCATGCAGAAACATACAGGAAGTAGAGTATTGTGCAGAAATACAAAATGACGTGCAGAAATGCCGAATGTTGTGCAGAGATGAAGAACGCTTTACAGACATGCATAAAACTGTGCAAAAATATAAAAATGCAGAAATGCTATATAGAATTGCAATAACACTATAGAAATGACGAACACTATCACATGATAAATAATAAGTGGAGAGTTTAAGAGTGACTTAGGGATTGCCATTGACAATCTACCACAAATGAAATTTACTTTAGGAAGAAAAAACTTCAGTAGTAAGAGTACGAAAGCTTTTTCTCTCTTGGGAACCACAGCTCACAGTAAGATATCAATGACAAAATTCTTTCCCTTCTTTTTGCTGAGAATGCTAGCATTTACAAAAAGTTCTTTCCCTTTGTCCATAAGATCATCTTCCATTCTTTTCTCTAGGCTTATAATGTTTGTAGTTCTGAGATTCACTGGAGTTGGAATCAAATTTACAAGTTTAGAATGGTCTACCATGTAAAGTTTATAGGAGTAATATTAAATGGAAGATCAGCAAAGATATGATCAGGGACCTAAATAGTCAGAGATAGGAAAGAAATAGTCAAAGTGCAAGTGATATAGCGACAACTTATAGTTGGACATAATAACACTTCATGGATGTCATTAAATATGAGAAATTACAGAAAAAAGACTTCAATTGTAACCATGGATAAGGATTCATATTAGTATCTTTCACTTTCGATAGCTAATGAAGAAAACCTATCAACTACTCCTAATATTAATGCAAGCATTTAATATTCTTGAACTGATAGTGAAACAAAAGAAAAAAAAACATACCTGAAATGGTATTTATCCTCACAAACAACAATCACGAAGTAAAAATGGTAAACTAATGTCTGCACGAACAACAACTATTACCTCCTGGGATTGTTGAGCATCGACTGCAAAGAAATTCATGCAACTTGTGCCTCCTGGGAATATTGAGCAACTTCTGCCTTCTTCACCTTCACTTCTTGATATGAGCTGATTGCGATACTCAATGCAGATAAATCATTAAACAAGTGAAGCAGCAAATGAACAAAAAATAAACCATCATCTCTAAGAACTCACCAACAAAGAAAAAACAATTTCCTTTTAAGAAGAGAAAAAAAGAACATATTGAGAGAGGCAGAATAAAAATACTGTTATACAAAATTAGTTATTATTTTGAGCTTTTCATCACAAAGTAAGCAAGAATGAAGATATGATTTACTTCACAAATAAAAGCACACAATTTTAGCGGAGGTAATTTATTGTTAGGGAAGTAGTGTGAAACATGCAACCGCTTTACTTATTACTCGAAACAGGTGATATTCAATTGACATTTTTATTTCAAGTTGTATCAAGAGAAATTAATGTTCTTATTATGTGTTTAGTAAGTTAAGAAAATAAGATGCTAAAAGATCATGTCTCTTAGCAAATCTTAGATGTAGTCCATTCATACTTAAACCAATATTATTCTTTGCTGTGAGGATCTTCAACAGAGTAAGCAATGTCCAAGAAATATTAAGCACCATCAATTTACTCTTTGATATACCTAGTTAAATTCATCCAGCACTTGAACGCATCGTTTGAAATCTCAAAGTTCATATATTGATATTAGATCTTCAAGTAATGACAACAACGTCCCCTGTATTTTAGTTCATCCAACTAGTGATAATTTTTTTAAAAACCATTACGTCTTCATGGTTATATCTCTAGTCATAACTGCAACGAAAAGCACAAAGATAAAGACCAATTTATAGAAAAATTACATGAAAAGGAAAAGAAGATTACCCCTTGCTATATTTATACCTATTTCTTCTTTCACCTCATATATCAAATGAAGGTCTATACTTAGGTCAATAAACAACAAAAGTTGAAGAAAATTGCAACTCCGGGCAGGTTTAATCCAGCATAACTAGACATAGATAAAAGATAGTAGTGGGAAACATAATATTCTAAGAAGAAAATCCAAAGTACTAGACAAACACTAAGAAAAGCAGAACAATACCATCAAACCGAGAGACCATTGGGCAATAAAAGTACCCAATTCCACTCAATAGTTACAACGGCGGATTTAGCGATTTGGCATAAACTTACCTTGATGAGAAGGAAATTCTTAGACGAGCAGTCGATGATAATGGAGGAGACGGGCTGTATTTTTACTTGGAAGAAGTTTACTCCAAGATGGGCAATTGGAGGAGATGGCGCAGATGGTGAGCAGTTTTCTTCATTCTTCCAATTGAAACAAGCATTTTTTTATCCAAGTTTAGGGGTTTTCTTCTGGGATTGGGGGGTTGGGTTTGGGCGTAAGAAAAGAGGGAAAAAGTTTGCGCCTGTTTTTATTAATTACGTTTAACGACTGGAAATTATACTTTTAATGATACAATATTTTTCCCCGTTAATGTTGAAATTAAAAATTCACTTTAACGTCCGGAAAAAAGTTGGTCGCTATAAGTACACGTATAACAATCGGATTCATGCCTCTTCGTTAAGAAATGATCATTAAAAGTCAAGTTTCTTGTAGTGATATAGTAATAATAGCATAAAGTATTCTAATTTTAATATAAAACTCATGAATTTTCCGGCTCTAGCACACACCCACCATAATTCACCACACAATTCTTCCAATACCATCAAAACACACTAAAAATCACTCACAATCATAAGAACAATGAAAATCCCATAATTTTATGCACAATTTTCAGCCAAAATAGAAGAAAATTAGCTAAAAGATTAGCAAAAATAAACTACCTAGGATTAGAAAAACTAAACTAAAGTTAACTAAAATTTACAATTAAATACTAAAAGAAAGAGAAGAAGAACTTACCTTGATGAGTGGTGAAAGTGGAGAGTTGAAGTGGAAGAAATTTGAAGAAGAAGAAAAATGGAGGATTTGGGGTCAGTTGGAGAGGAGAGATTTGAGAGAGAGAATGAGAGATATGGGAGAAGCGGAAAAAATGGGTGGGGGGTTAGAGTAAAAGAGGTGTCTCTTTTTTCTCTAGTTTTTTTAGTTTTTTAATTAATGGCCGAAAGTTTTACACAGCCGCATCGCTGGGCGCGCCGGCCCATGCAACGCGGCAGTGGAGAAGTTCAGAGAGGTGTTTATTTTTCAGGCTCGACCCTTTGGCCTAGCACGGCGCCCCATTAGGCACTCCATGCGATGCCTTAGGCCATTTTCTCACCCATTTATTTCACGTTTTAGCCAACTGGTTACACCACAACTCTATTATATACTTATTTTGTGTTCAATTCATGCTCATACTTGTTCAAAAAATCATCAAAACTCCTAAATTCTAATAATCCCACACTATAATTATCGAACTATTCTACAAAAGCAAGAAAAAGGGTTAGAATAGTGCTGAGTTATAGTCGTCAGCTTGACTCCGTCACTTTGGCTCATTTGATCACGATGCTAGAGGATTGCTTGTCAAATCCTCCAATAAGGTACGGTATCATCCTGTGCCCATTCACCTTAAAACTTTCATTCCCTTCCTCATCTTGGATCTCAATGGCGCCATACGTTGAGACATGTTTCTATCACGATCCGGATTTTCCACGCTCGGGAGTCGTGATGGCGCCTACTAGTGAAAGCTAGGCAAGCCAATCAATTCAACAAAAACCATCCATAATTAAACAACACAATTTAACGAGCGAAATGCATAGAATATCTCAAATAAAATCTCTTTTACAAACACTACTAAAAATCAGGTAAAAAGCGACCGGAAAAAGCGACCAAAGTTGGTCCCTATATGCCTAAAAGCGACCAAAAAGCGACCACAATGGTCTGTCAGTATTTAGTTGGTCACTTTCCAATAGCGACCAATCTTGGTCGCCCTATAGCGACCAACTTTGGTCGCCCAGTACAAAATACAAAAATTTAAAATCTGCAGTAAGCGACCATCTTTGGTCGCCCATTTAGTATTTTTAATTTTCTGTATTTCTGAATAAGCGACCAAAGTTGGTCGCCATTTGAGAAATACAGAAAATTAAAAATACCAAATAAGCGACCAAAGTTGGTCGCTTTTGGCAGATTTTAAATTTTTTTTTTTTTGCAATTGGCGACCAACTGGCGACCAAAGTTGGTCGCTATTGTTGGTATATTTTTTCAAGAAACTGGCTGTTTTGCCAGCTACACCCCCTGTCAGTTTTACCAAATTCCTAAAATATGCATTTGAAACCATTAAAACAACAACAACAACAAGAACTACTACATCAAACAACAACGATACTAACAACTACAATAAACAACACATTAAACAACAATATTAAACAACAATAAGGTTTAAAGTTCAAATGAACTTATACATTATATAAGTTGTTATTACAATTCAAGGTCAACTCATATCTACATCATCATCGTCATCGCCGGATGAATTGCCATCATCAGACTGACCATCCGGCGATGATTCCCGTGATCGGGGAATAGGAAAAGCGCCAGAAGCCAAGAGAGATTTGATCTGCTCTTGTAGAGCAGCAAACTGTTTATCTCTAAGTTTATCTTTCTTCTTCTCTCTTACTTCTCTCTTCTTCTCTCTTTGCTTTGAAGCTTCTAGCTCGGATGTGAGCTTTTCTACATGGGCCCGCATAGAGGCGAGGGCATCCCCATCAAGCGACTCCCCTCCGGATGAAGTGCCTATTCCGTGCATTCCACACCTATAGCGGTAGAATTGCTTAGCTGGAAGCCCGTGTACCCTCCCCCCTTTTGGACCGCCAGCCGCCTACGTCCATATTCTCTCAGCATCCTCGTCCGACAGTTGGATTGTTTCGCCCGACGAAGATGCTTGCTGGCTGCGTGCAAACTCTTCCAACTCAGCTGTGAAGCGACTCTATAAGGAAAATTAAATTAGTATTCAAAACTTATATAAAACTAAATCTAAGTACTTAATAAAAGTTGAAAACTTACATATACAGCCGAGGCTCGGTCCTCGACCCACCTTTCTTCGTCCGAATCTTTCTTCTTCTTGACAGTATGAGTTTCCTTGAATAACTCATCTTGCCTGACCGGACGGCCTAACTTCTTCTCCTGAAAAGTCATAAATATTAGTTAATAAATAGAGTAGACGTTGAAAATTAAAATTAAGTTAAGCAATTACGTACCATTTTTCTCTTTATTGAACCGAGGCTGACTGCACCTCCTGTGTGCAGAGAGACTCCCGTCTCCGAAGCACGAGCTTTCTTTCCTTGCTCGCACTTATTTATGAAATCTGTGGTTGCCCATCGCCTTTGCAGATCAATCCAAAAACCATCTTGCAACCAGTTGGGCTTCTTATTCGTCCTTCTTGCTTTGGAAAAGCAATGGGACAACCGCTTGCGTGCCTTGAGATTGAAGTTGGCAACAACCTCCGCATTATAGCGTTGTTCCCACACACACTTGCTCTGTATTTGAGAAGTTAAGTTTTAGATGGAAATATCATAGTACTTATATGGAAATATCAATAAATACAAATAATTGTACTGCTTGAAAGAATATTTATACCTTAAAGTCATTGAAAATTGCCTCCTTAAGTGTGGATGGAAATTCACTCCAACACGCATAAGCGCTATCATATAGCTGTCGTGTTGCTTGGGTGATTATCCTTGTTGTAACATTACAAGGGTCAAACCTTTAATGAAATTTAAAAAAACACACACATTAATATGTAGTAAAACCGTAGAAAACAATAAACATTAAAAATAACTAATAACTCTTACCCGTCACCCTCAGGGACTATAATGATCCTGCCATACTCATCCCGACGCACCTTCTCGTCATCATCAGCAGGGGCATGTGTGGACGGTGTGGGGGGGTCAGAGGTAGGATCACGCAGGGGAATGCCTGTAACAGATGGAATCCCCGACGAAGATGGCTGCGAGCCCTGCGACGCAGCTGTATGTACCGCAATGGGACATGTCACTGATTGCTGTGACCCGAGTGGCAGCAACGGCAGTGGCTGTGACCCTAGTGACTGCGGCGATGATGAATGTGCTCCATGTGGATGTGACATGGACCGATGCGGTCCATGCGATGAAGATGGCTGAGATCCACGTGGATGTGCAGTAGGTGGACTGTACGTCGGACGTACAATCCAAGGTCCCTGTGGCGGAAGACCCGGTGTTTGCACGAATGTGTAGGGCTGATGATACTGGGGCTGAGCAGAATAGCCCTGGGGCGGAGGAAGATACGCAGGCATCTGCAACTCTGGAACGGCAGGACTAATAGGAGTGTAATCTTCTACCCTCCTACTTTGTTTCTTACCCTTTTCTCGACCCCGAGAAGCACTAGAATCAGCGTTACCTCGACCTTTGCCTGTCATCTGCATAATATAATACATATTTAGATTGAAAAATATAAACAAAATATATAGCTATAAACGAGAGTTGTTAAAGAAACCAACTGTTTAAAGC
>MCJB01048431.1:9317-40425 GCA_002018475.1 Nicotiana obtusifolia | reverse complement strand
ATAAATGACACAACGGACCTATTCTAACTTTTGGAACCAAAATCTAAACCCGGTAACCACAAAATCAACTCTCGGTCAAACTTCTCAACTCTCCATACTTCAACTTTTCCAACTTCCGCCAATTCAAGCAAAAATCATCTACGGGCCTCCAAATCAACATCCTAGCTCACTCCCATCAATACTCCATTCTGGAGTCATTTACACATAAGTCGACATACGGTCAGCTCTTCCAAGTTAGGTTTCCAACCTTGGGACTATGTGTCCCAACTCATTTCGAAACATCCCCGGAACAAAACCAACCACCCCGGTAAGTCACATACAACAAAATAACACAAAATGAGCAATAAATGGGGAAACAAGGCTACAATACTCAAAACGATCGGCTGGGTCATTACATTCTCCCTTTCTTAAATAAAAGTTCATCCTCAAACAGGTCTAGAATCATACCTGGAGTCTCAAATAGCTGTGGATATCTGCTCTCCCGCTTCGTCTCCCAAGTAGCCTCCTCAAATGGCTGACCCCTCCACTACACCTTCATTGACGCTATATTCTTTGACCTCGACTTCCGAACCTGCCGATCCAAAAGGGTCACCAGCTCCACATCATTAGTCAAATCCATCTAACTGAACTGTGCTGAAGTCCAAAACATGAGACGGATTGCCGAAATACTTCCTGAGCATGAAAACATGAAATACTGGAAGAACACTTGATAGACTAGGCGGCAATACAAGCTTGTAAGCCACCTCTCAAATCCTCTCAACCACCTCAAAAGGGCCAATATACCGAGGGCTCAACTTGCCCTTCTTCTCAAACCTCATAATACCCTTTATCGATGAAACTCTGAGCAATACCTTTCTCCCACCATTTAAGTAACATCACGAACCTTCCGATCGGCGTAACTCTTTTGTCTAGACTGTGCTATGCGAAGCCGATCCTGAATCAACTTAATCTTTTCCAAAGCATCCCGAACCAAGTCAGTACCCAATAGCCTAGCCTTACCCGGCTCAAACCAACCAATCGGAGACCGACATCGCCTCCCATACAAGGCCTCATATGGAGCTATATGAAAACTTGATTGGTAGCTATTGTTGTAAGCAAACTATGCAAGCGGTAGACACTGATCCTAAGAACCCCTGAAATCCATGACACAAGCATGTAGCATATCCTCCAATATTTGAATGGTGCGCTTGGACTGTTCGTCCATCTCAGGGTGGAATGTTGTACTCAACTCAACTCGTGTGTCTAACTCTCGCTGCACTGCCTCCAAAACTATGATGAGAACTACGTGCCCCGATAAAAGATGATGGACATGGCCACACCATGAAGGCGAATGATCTCGTGAATATAGATCTCAACCAATCACTCTGAATAATAGGCAGTCCCAACTGAAATGAAGTGTGCAGACTTAGTCAACTAGTCCACAGTCACCCAAATAGCATCAAACTTCTTCAAAGTCCTTGAAAGCCCAACTACAAAGTCCATGGTGATATCCATTTTCACTCAAGAATCTAAAGCCTCTGAAGCAAACCGCCTATCTTCTGGTGCTCTTACTTCACCTGTTTGACAATTCAAGCACCAAGCTACAAACTCCACTATGTCTTTCTTCATCCTCCTTCACCAATAGTGCTGCCTCAAGTCTTGGTACATCTTCGCGGCACCCAGATGAATGGAATATCGCAAACTTTGTGCCTCTTCAAGTATCAACTCATGTAGTACATCCACATTGGGCACACAAATCCGACCCTACATCCGCAATACCCTGTCATTCCCAATGGAAACCTCCTTGGAACCACCGTACTGAACCGTGTCCTTAAGGAGAGGCAAATGAGGGTTTTCATACTGATGCTCTCTGATGCGATCATATAAAGTAGACCGAGAGACCGTGTAAGCTAGAACCCGACTAGGCTTCGAAACATCTAATCTCACGAACTGATTTGCCAAGGCCTGAACATCTGATGCAAGCAGTCTCTCACCAACATGAATGTATGCAAGGCTACCCATACTCACTGCCTTTCTACTCAAGGCATAGGCCACCACATTGGCCTTCCTAGGATGATACACAATGATAATATCAGTCTTTTAGCAGCTCTAACAATCTCCGCTACCTCAAATTTAGATCCTTTTGTTTGAATAGGTGCTGAAGACTCCGGTGATATGTAAATCCTCATAAGACATACCATAGAGATAATGCCTCCAAATATTCAATGCATGGATGATGGCTACCAACTCTAAATCATTAACGAGGTAGTTCTTCTCATGAGGCTTCAATTGGCTTGAAGCATAAGCAATCACTCTACCTTTCTGCATCAAGACACATCAAATACCAATCTGAGAAGCATCACAATACACTGTATAAGAGCCCGATATTGAAGGCAAAACTAAAACTAAAGTTGTGGTCAAGGCGGTTTTGAGCTTCTAAAAGCTATCCTCACACTCATCCAACCACCTAAATAGAGCACTCTTTTGGGTCAACCTGGTCAAACCCGCTGCAATGGATGAGAAACCCTCAATGAAGCAAAGATAATATCTAATCAAGCCAAGGAAACTCCAAATCTCAGTAGCTGAAGACGGTCTGGGCCAACCGTAAACCGCCTCAATCTTCTTCAGATCCACCTTAGCCCCCTAACTAGACACCACATGCCCCAAGAACGCCACCAAACTAAGCCAAAACTAACACTTGGAGAACTTGACATAAATCTTCTCCTCCCTCTACCTCTGTAGTACAATGCTTAGATATTGTGCATGCTCTTCTTAGCTACGTGAGTACACTAGGATATCATCAATGAATAGTATGACAAACGAATCAAGATATGGTTGGAACATACTATTAATCAGATACATGAATGCTGTTGGGGCATTGGTCAGCCCAAAAAACATCACAATGAACTCATAGTGACCATAGCGAGTCCTGAATATCATCTTCAGAATATCCAAGTCCTGAATCATCAACTGGTGATACTCAAACCTCAAATCAATCTTAGAGAACACTCTAGCTCCCTGAAGCTGGTCAAATAAGTCATCAATGTGCGACAAAGGATACTTGTTCTTAATTGTAACTTTGTTCAACTGAATATAGTCGATGCACATCCACATAGTACCGTCCTTCTTCACAAATAGAACCAGTGTACCCCAAGCTGACACACTAGGCCTTATGAACCCTTTATTAAGAAGCTCTTGAAGCTGCTCTTTTAATTCCTTCAACTCTGCTAGTTCCATATGATATGAAGGAATAAAGATGGGCTGAGTGCCCGGCACCAAGTCAATACCAAAATGAATGTCCATATCGGGTGGCTTGCCCGGCAGTTTCCTAGGAAACCCAACCGGAAAGTCTTGCACTACTAGAACGAAATTAATAATAGGAGTATCAGCACCAAAATCCCTCACAAAATCCAAATATGACAAACACCCATTGCCAACCATTTGTTGGGCCTTTAGATGTGAAATCACACTACTAGGAACATAGTCTAGAGAACCTCTTCACTTGATCCTAGGCAACCCCGGCATCGCCAACGTCATTGTCTTAGCGTGACAATCTAGAATAGCATGACATTGGGACAACCAATCCATACCCAGAATCACGTCGAAATCAACCATACTAAGCAATAAGAGATTAAATCTAGTCTTCAATCCCTAAATAGTCACCACACACAACCGATACACACGGTCCACAATAATATAATTGCCTATCAATATAGACACATGAACAAGCAAAACTAAGACACATGAGGCATATCCAAATAAAGGAGCAAAATACGATAGTACATATGAATAAGTGGAACTAGGATTAAATAATGTAGAAGCATCCCTGTGGCATACTGAGACAATACATGTAACCACTGCGTCTAAAGCAACAGCCTCTGGCCTAGTAGGGAAAGCATATCATCGAGCCTGACCGCCACCTGATCGGCCCCTCCTCTAGGACGACCTCTAACTTCCTGAGCCCCACCCCAAGCTAGCTGAGCGGGTGGTAAATTAATTGGGGCAGATGTAATAGCCTGAGACCTCTACTGTGGTGCCCTACTCAATAACCTAGGGTAATCTCTCTTGAGATGGCTCAAATCCTCTCACTCATAGTAAATCCTCCTGATGGGCTGCTGACCTTGATAAATAGGGGAATTGCGGGTAGAAACCTAGGAAGGTGAAGCATGGTAAGAACTCTATGCTAGTAGCACACTGAAGGATGACTGGCCCGAGCGAGCTCTATAGGAACCATGGCCAATTGATGCACTACAATGAACCGGATAAGCCATCTAAGCGGGCCTATAAGAGACGACCCCTGCTGTAGTAGGATTGTCCTTCAGAAGAAACATCGCTGAAACTACCCGAACCACGAGACCTCTTGGCCTCTCTCTCCTCATGCTCTTGACAATGGACCTGCTTTAGCCGCCTAGCAATATCAACCACCTCGCCGAACCTAGAACAAGATGCAATCTCCCGAGTCATGACAAAGCGCAGTCTCTTATTGAGGCCATTAATGAACCTCCTAATCCTCTACCTCTCTATGGGAACCAACCAGATCGCGCGATGAGCATACCCTCCTAGCGTAGGGCTCAAACTGCCTACGCAACTCCTCCTTGCAGGTCTGTGGAAAAAACTTCTCCAAAAAGAGAACGGAGAACTCGTGCCACGTAAGTAGTGCAACACTGACTGTCCTGCTCAACTCATAAGCCGCACACCATATGAAGGCTGCCCTCGACAGTTGAGAAATAGTAAATGAGACTCCACTGATCTCTAGAATACCCGCCGTGCTAAGAATCTGCTGGCATCAGTCTATGAAGTTCTGAGCATCCTCTAACTCAGAACCACTGAAGGATGGAGGCCTAAGCTTCCCAATCCTCTCTATCCGTTTTTGCTCCTTGTCACTCATCGGTGGACCCACCGGGGCTAGAGCCACTACAACCCGCTGGGCTGGTAGTACCCTCGGTGTCTTAAGTCCCTGAATCACCTGCTCTGGCGTACGGTCGGGGGGAGTTTGAACACCTCCCTCAGCCTTAGAAGTGGCTGGTACGGCCAGAACTGAAACCGCCTGAGCAAGGCTAGTGCACACTGTCAATATCTGGGCAAGAGCCTCCTGAAGGCCTGGAATCACAATGGGTACAACTGGTGCCTGAGCTGGTCCCACCGGCTCAACCACCTTTGGTATCTGCTCCTGAGCTGGAGCAACTGGTGGCTGCACAGGTGTCGCTCTAGCTGTTGTACGAGCTACCCCTCGGCCTCTATGACCTCTAACTAGCTAACCTCCACATCTAGCTGGCTGACCCTGACCCCTAGCTGGTTGGGCAGGCGATTTGGAAACTGGTGCTGGAATCATGGTTTGAGTACTGTTCTATGGCGTACCACTCCTTAATTTGGTGCAGTATCTCCTAATTCGACATGTATCTCCGCATTAAAAGTAATCCTTCGGGTGATGGGGACACTAAATCTGAAACTGTCTCCGATGACCTGAATAGCCACCACATTACAAACTTGAACCCTATGTAAGATGCAAAGTCAATAAGCATCTGAATAGCCTTCTTTCTAACAATTGGTAAAAAAGTCTCATCATAATCTATGTTTCTTCTTGCTTGTAACCTTGTACTACCATCTTCGTTTTCTTTCTTTTGATAGTACCTTGATCATCCAACTTCTTTATAAAAACCCAGCTAGTTCCTATGATTGTTATGTCCTTTGATCAAGGTTCTAAATACTTCATCTCTCTCAAAATGGGGAAGTTTTTCTTGCATAACAACTATCCAATCACCATGTTAAAGAGCTTCTTTTATGTTCTTTGGCTCAATCCGACCTTGAAGTCATAACACATCGTTACCACTAAGGGCCACCTCCTTAGCATTACCTCGCAACACCGTGTTCATGAGGACAAGCAACCGGAGACCATTATATCGACAATCCTTAATACGCTCAAACAAGGTTGATCATGCGACAACACAAGTGAGAGTTCTACTCAACTCAAGAATACCCAATCTCGTAAATATATCAACCAGGGCCTGAACATCCATATTTTCTAACGCCTCACCTCCGATGGAAAAAATGCCAAACCCCGACTCATGAACCAAGTAAACCTTATCATGGGCTACTACGACTGTAAGCTTAAGCAATCACCCTACCATTCTGTTCCCACACCGCATCAAGACCAATGGCGAGTCATCACAATATACTGCATAAGGCTCCAAACCCATGGGAAACACCAACAATAAGATTGCAATATATGGAAACTTATCCGCAAAGCGAATAGTAGTCTAACCTCCTAAATAAGGGAAAAATATCCTGCATCATATATGTATCATCATCAAATCTTTCACATACAAAATGAGTAGGAAAGAATTGAACATATATGCTTTAAGCCGAGATAAAATTGTGCGATAAGAAATGAAGGAAGGGAAAATTTCCTAAAGCCCTATAGCCTCTCAAAGATAAGTACAAACGTCTCCATATTAATTTGCAAGACTCTACTAGGCCTGCTCATGACTTGTGAGACCTATATGTACCTAGTGCTCTGATACCAACTTGTCATGACCCAAAATCCCAACGGAGCAGTGATGGCATCTAACACCACTTGCAAGGTTAGCCATCAAACAATAAGTAGAAACTAACTTAAATGACAATTCTAAATAGTCTCATCAACGGAATAATCATAAATAAATAAAGTCGATAGCAACAATACAACTAAAATCATCCCATGATCTGGTGTCATCGAGTACATGAGCTCTAAAGAATAAGTGAATACAAGGTCTTAATCAAATATAATATTGCCCGAGGCACTAAATAATGTTAACATGAAATAAGGAAAGAGACTTCAAGGCTTGTGAATGGAACAATAGGGATACCTCAAAATCTCCCATATAATCAAGATACAGTTCACTGCCCACTGCCGCTATCAGGAACACCAAGATCTACACACAAAGTATGGAGTGTATAATGAGTACAATCGACCGCATGCACTTAATAAGTAGCAAGCCTAATCTCGGGATGAAAGCAGTGACTATCTTGGCAAGGTCTGATGCTCACTTTCAACAACAAACAATAGAAATAATTATAGAATAATAGTACATAAAGAAAAGCAGCTCAAATATTGATAGGTTCAACTTAACACAATGGGAAGAGAGATAGGCATGCTTTTCAAATATAATAGTCAAGGCATTAACACCTATAAAGTTCGCTTAGACATGTATTCAACAAGATAAAACTGTAATATCAAGCTCTAAATATCAAGTAGGGTCATCAAATACCAATTATCATGAGTGATAATACAGCTCTATGCTTGCATGTCAATTATACATGCCAAGTCAAAAAAGAATCACAATTTAAATATCAAGTGCACACAATCTCAGTATGTTCATAGTGCCCGAGACAAAGTACCCCTTACTTATATTGTTAGCACGCTCACAGTGTCTGGATCAAAGCCCATGGACTCTCTCACACATACACACATACACACTCCTATCACTGTTAGTGCCTAATACAAGTCCCTCACCCAAGCACATGTATATGACCTGGTGCTTGCACCTATGGTTAATGCCTAACTTCGGAGGGGTGGTTACTTACCCAAGTGCTGATTGGATCAAAGTCAACGATTAATATCACTTAGCCCAACATGGGGCCTAGTGCACACATTATCTCATGATCGATACCACTCAGCCCAATATGGGGCCTGGCATACGCGTCACCTCCTATCAATATCAAATCGGTTCTATGGCCAAAATCAGTCATCAACCTGCTCAAGTCTCCATACGTCAACATCTCACAAAAATATAATTCAATATACCACACGGAATATACGAACGTTTGTGAATCAGCTCAAGTATCATTTCATGCACAAGGACACCAACAAAATGTGATATAACATATAAAATGTGCACAGTGACAGAGATATAACATGTGGATATAATATCATGACTAAACAATATGACTATTAAAGGAAAGTAGCTCAACTTAACAAGGATAGCCTTATCATGTCTCAAACAAATAAGAAAATCGCTTAGACATGAGTCATAGCATGAATAATATGTAGTCATCTAAATGGAAAAACACATGATATCAAAGAAGCAAGATAGCAATACAAGGCATATAATAGCCTATGATCTACCCAGATCATGAATAGCCATAATGCACGCATATATGCTCGTCATCTCGCATATAAATGTTACCCCTAACATATAATGAATATCACAACCAACGAGGAAATTAACCTCATACCAAGCTTAGGCAAGATACTTACCTTACTTGGGTTAATCTTCAACCTCGAATCACGTCAAAACCTTGGTCGAGCCCTCTAATCGCGTAAATTTAAGCCAAATATCACCCAAGGATATGAACAATGCCATAGCAAGCAATCCCAATCCACAAAGCTTCGATCTTTGAAGAAATTCCCAAAAGTCAAAAAAAGTCAACAAGGGCCCACATTCCCGAAATCCGAAGCTAATACCAAAATTTGATGACCCATACCTTGCCAAGTCCAAGTATATCATTAGTTTCCAAAGTTGAGTCCAACTAGGGGGTTCAAATCCCCTAAATACACTCTTTTAAGGTGTAGATAAAAATCCCAAATTTCCCTTCAAAATCCCAAGTTTTATATGTTAAAATTCATGGGTAATCAAGATATAAAGACAAATACAAGTTAAAATTGCTTACCTCTAATTTAGTATTGAAATTTTCCTTCAAAATCGCCTCTTCTTGAAGTCTAAGACTCAAAATAAGAAATAATGGGCAAAGTCCCGAAATTGGACAACCAAAATACATTGCCAGCTAATACTCTTCGCGACCGCGACGGCCTCCTTGCGATCGCGAAGGCCAATTTGCTTTATCCCCTGGATACCCTTCGTGAGTGCAAAGTCTAAAGCACAAATGCAATGAACCAATCCCAGGCCAGACTACACAGCATTGTGAACGCGTGCCCAATCTCGTGAACGCGACCCCCTCCTGACCAATGCTCTCTGTGAATGTGATATCAGGATCGCGAAGATGAAGAACAAAACTATTCTACCTGAATTACCATCCTCGAACTTGAGGTCTCTCCGTGATCACTATGAATCACTAATGCCAACAACTTTAGTAATTCCAAACTTTAGCAAAATGATCAGAAACCACCCCGGATCACACTCCGAGCCCTATGGGACCCCGTCCAATCATACCAACAAATAAAATACATTATCTAAACTTTTCTAAAGGAAACAAAGAATTATCGATCAAGATCAATCTCTTAAGTTTATAAACTTCCAACATCAAACCAAACGTCGGATTCATGTCTAACCAATCCAGAATGAACCCGAACTTTATACATAAGTCCCAAATGAAATGAAGAACCTATTCCAACTTCCTGAATAACCATTTGACCCTGATAGCCTCAAAGTCAACTCCCGATCAAACCTATGACCTTCCAAAACTTTAACTTTCCTACTTTTGCCTATTAGCGCCAAAATAACCTAGGAACCTCCAAATCCAAATTCGGACATACGCCCGAGTAAAAAATTACCATACAAATCTATTTTGAACCATCAAAACAGCATTTTGAGTTTATTTGCATGAATGTCAAACATTGGTCAACTACTCCAACTTAAAGCTTTCGAATTAAAAATTATTCTTCCAAATCAACTCCGAACCTCTCAAAAATAGAAACCAACTATACACACTAGTCATAATTCATAATGTGAAGTTACTCAAGTATCAAACCCTCAAACAAAGTGCTAAAGCTCAAAACAACATGCCAGATCGTTATAGTTTCTATGCTTCGGAAGTATCATGAAGACAAGTTGCATGTTTTAAACTTTAGCATAGTTCTGTTAGATGAGAATATCGATTATAAAGAAGAACCAGTTGCCATTTTGGAAATCAGGTTCGAAGCTCAGGCCAAAAGAGATCGTGTTGGTGGGGGTTCTTTAATGAGGCCAATCGAGCAAAGAGGCTACTTCGGAGACTGAGTGTATTATGTGGAGCAGATACTCGCATCTTTTTGATATTTTAGGTACATTTCTAAACCCGTTTGAGGACAAAAATTTGTCTAAGAGGTGGAGAATAATGACGCGACTTGTCATTTTGAGTTCTAGAATCCCGTTTATCTATTTGATCTTTCTCGTAGGTTCATTTGATGTTATACAACTTATAGTGATGGGTGGTTTGGATGTCATGGGGTTCGCGAGTGTGTTGAAACACCTAGTTCCATACTGGAAGATTTAAGTTATCAAAGTTGATCAAGGTTTTACTTTTGGGTAAACACCCTTTGATTTATTATTTGAAAGTTCAAATAGGTTCGTGCGATAATTTTGGGCTTGAACAAATGTCCGAATTTGGTTTTGGGGGTTCATAGCAGGATTCAACGCCATTTATCAAAAGTTGGCATTTTGAAGGATTTGAATAAGTTTGACCAGAAGTTGACTTTGATATTTTCGAATTCCGATTGGTGCTATGGGACTATGGAAAGATTCATTCTATGCAAAACTTAGTTGAGGTCTGAGGTGTCTAGGTATGAACTGGACGCTTGGTTATAAGTTTAGGAGCTTATGAACTTAAGAGAGTTCAATGTGTGGTTTGGCCTTTGATTCTTAGATGTGATGAATTTGTATGTGTTTTGAGGCCTTGGATTGGTGTGGTTAGTTTTTACGGACTTGCTGGAATTTTTGAATGGAGTCCCAAATGGCTTGGGTGAGTTTCGAACAACCCAGAGCATATTTTGAAGTTGCTGATTTTTGGTGTAGGAGTTAGAGGCTCGCGATCGTGTAACAGTGGAGCGGGCTGGAGAAGTTTGTTCTTTGCAAATGCGTGGGGTTGTTCATGATTGCGTAACTCTAGTTATGGATGACTGCGACCGCGTGAGGGTTGATGTGATTTCATAAAGTTTCATGTGAGCTGGATCTTGTTCTTCACGGTCACGTGGGAGCTTCTGTGACCGCGTAAGAGGCTGGTCTATTGGCTTACAGAAATGCGTGGTCATTGTTGCGCTCGCACATCAGGATTTGACAGGCTCATTTTTGTGCTTCGCAATTGCGTGACTAGATGTCGCGGTCGCAATAAAGAAATCATTGCCAAGTGTATTTTTAGATTAGAATTTCAAGATTCGCCTATTTTTCACATTTTTGAGTTCCGAAAAATGAGAGGATAAGATTTTGAAGAGCGATTTCACTACAATCTTGAGGGTAAGTTATGTCTACTTGATTTTTGTCATATATCTTGATTCCTTATGGATATATACACCTAAAATAAGAAATTTTAAAATGAAATTTGAGGTTTTTGTCTATAACTTAATAGAGTGTATTTTGTGGTTTGAGTACAGTTTTAGGCTCGATTTTTGAATCTGATAACATATTTGGCTTCATGTGGTTATGGGTTAACGAGATCTAGTCCTAGATTGGGTTTTGACCACGTGGGCCTGAGTTGTTTTGTTGATAGTTGATTGATTATTGAACCTTTATTGTTTGGAATTAGATTCTTTGACTTTATTTGACTTTATTGATTATTTGGTAAGATTTGAGCCGGTTGGAAGAGGATTCTAAAGAAAAAGCGGTATTGGATTGTTGAACTTGTTTTGAAAGAGGTAAGTATTTTGGTTAACCTAGATTAAGGGAATTTACTTGTAAATGGTCTTATGTGCTATGTGCTCATTGTGTTGGGGGCAACGTATATGCATGGTGGCAAGTGTCTATGTGTTTTCATGGTCATATCATGCTCGGTAAGAGTTAGTAATATTCATGCCTTTGCTTGTTTCATCTCTTATTCTCTTATGCAATAATGGGTTGGGAGACTAAATTATTCACGTGTTAGTGACCATGTTTAGGCCTTGTTATGAGATATGAGTGAGATGATTTTTGAAATATTGTTTGCCTATTGCAACTTAGTCGTACTTATCTTTTCTGTAGTGTATTATGCGTATTTGTCTTCCCATATCTATATAGTGCGCTCTACCATTATTATCGTTGATACACATATGTTTGGTATGAATGCATCGGGTTGCAGGCTGCAACGATATGGCCATTGGATGGGGTTGCACGCGGTAACGATATTTTTATAGGATCGGGTTGCTCGTCGTAATGTTATTATGATTGGGTCGAGTTGCTCACCGCAACACATATGATACTTTGTGCTTATTTCATATATATTAATTATCCCTTGTGGAATTAGTTCATAAGTCTATGCTTATATTGTTATATCCTTGAAACTTGTAAATTAGTTCCCTAATTTGACCCCTTTTTTTATTATTCATCTGTTCTCTTGTTTAGCTTTCTATTTATTACTTGCATAGATTTATAAAGCAAGCATATTATCTTAGCCTCATCACTGCTTCTTTGAGGTTTGGGTTGATAATTACTGAGTACATTAGGTCGACTGTACTCATACTACACTATACTTGTGCTGCAGATTCATACATTGGTACCAGCAGAGTTCCGAGAAGTGCTTACATGTGGACATTGGAGACTCGAGACAGTGTTGCATGTCCATTCGTAGGCCCTGGAGTGACCTCTCTTATATTTATTATTGTTACTTGATTTGGACAACATTGTATTTACTTCATACATTTGTATTTAGCACTCATTAGAACTCATGTACTCAGCAACACCAGTTATGAGAGTGCATGTTGTTCTGTACTGTTACTTCAGTTTCAGATTTATTATCTATAACTTGAATCTATTTTAGAGTATTTTTGTAGCTATTCAAAAAGAAGTTTTTGAGTCACGGGATCTAGGTTTTAAAAGTCATGAGTTTCTTAATAATGTTTATAAGTTGGACAAAGCATTGTACGGATTGAAGCAAACACCTAGCGCATGGTATAAGTGGTTGTAAAAATTCCTTCTAGAGAACGAGTTCTCAAGAGGTAAAAATTAAAAAAAAGCTATTTTGGATGAAAATTTGAAGAAATTTGTTAATTGTTAAAATCAATATTGGTGATGTCATGTTTGTTATTACTATTAAATCATTGTTTAAGGAGTTTGCAAAATTGATGGGAAATGAGTTAGAGTTGAGCATGAAGGGTGAACTAAACTGTCACGACCCAACTACCACCGGAGCCGCGATGGTTCCTAACACTACTTCTTAGGCTAGCAAACAGTCGTTGTACCCTATTTTTCACTAGTCAAAACAAGATTCAACTTTTTGTTTCTCCGTTGTTGATGAAGAGAGTCGCCACCTAATATTTAAAGGTATACTAGGGTACCTATTTAAATACTAATAGTTATATTCTCTATTAGTCTGCTAACCGGTGAGATTATGTGTAAGAGTTCTTGTTCTTCTAAGGGAAGGTATTAGGCACCTCTTAAAATCTACCTGAGATAGCTGCATAGGACGTAGATTTAGGACTAATTGTTTGTACTATGCTTGACTAGTGTTTAAAAAAGTACGACTTACTCTATATTAGGCTATATACTTACGAAGGAAGTGTGTATTTTTAAAGAGGTATGAATTTATAGAGGAGTCTAAAAAATAATGTTAGTGTATGTATGCATGAAAGAGCTTAGAAATGTATATATGATGTTTCTGTGAAAACATGTGAAAAAGAAGAGCTAAGTGATAAAATGTTTTTGCCATTTAAGAAGCGTGGATGTTCATGTTTACCCTAGTGAGATGAAGAGGTTATGAGAGTGAGGCTAGATATACCTCGGCTTTTAAATATCAGACTTGAAGAGAACCATTTGAAAATCTTTATTTGGGGAGGCAACACCTTGATTTTTTGAAAAGACTTGATTTCATTTTAGAATGTCAAACTTACGATTCAATTATGGTTTTCTTTTTGAAAGAGGATCTGCCGTCTCTTCCTAAGCTTTTGGGCTTCAAAATTTTTAAGAAAAGTTAGCAAAGCATAGTAGATTAATGATACAAAAAACTTGTAATTAGAGGATGTAGGATTAGTTATTGACTAATGCTCCTTTTAATTCTAGGTTCTTTAAGGCTTGCCTAAGTTGTTTTATATGATTTAGGACATAAAGTAAAGCATTCAATCCAATATAAAATTATTGTATACATGTGGCAGATAAAATAATAGGACACAGTAACAGACAATGGCGTAGCAAAACTATGGAATAGCGAAGCAGTAGATAATAAAGGAAAAAAAAGGGGAAAGGAAGGTCTCTGATTTTTGGGCCTCAAAGAGGCAGGCCCAGCAATAATAGGGGTGGGCAACAGCTGACTTTGGATTTTCGAGATATAGCAATGCTGGACTTGGGCTTGAGTTCCATAAGAACTCAGCAGGCCCAAACAGTTGTACATGTAAAAAAATAAAAAAGAAAGGTCATTAGAAACATATTCTGTATATTTAATCATGCATGAAACGCATAAGTAAATGATTGGAGCAAAATATAACAAACTAAAAATACTCAAATAATACGAGACTAATTCTACCTGGACATGGTCATAACCTAGATAACACATATACATTCATCACATCGCATATACGTAGCTTCCAAATTAAATAACAAGTATCAGATAGATCACACATGGGAAGAATTCTCTCTAACAAGGATATACAAAAGACTTGCCTCCACTCGGAACACCTTCAACCTTCCAAAATCGCTTTCCTTTCCAATCTACCACCAAATGACTCGAATATATTCAAATTTTTACGCCCTGACCCTAGGGAGCACGACCGGCTCTCAATCGAGATATCCAAATAAGGCAATGCCTTCTACTCAACCATATCCATGAATCATGTGAGGATGAATACCATTAGTTAGACAAGCCAAAGAATAACATGTAAAACACCAATTTCTTTACCTTCTTTCATTTCATTGGCACTCTTGGATACACATGTAAATCATCATTCTTGGCACAATGGTCGCATTTGGAAATATTTACAAATAAGAGTAGAGTAATTTCAAAGGAACCATGGATTGAGTTCATAATAGTTTGATGATTCGATCATATTTGGTCTATTTTCTCAAGGGAGAGCATGATATATATATATAAAAGAGCAATTAAGACATGATTTGAGTAATGAAACGTTCGATACATCAAAACACTTGTGACGATTTAAAGAAATAAGGATGGGAGCTTGGTCAAACCATGCTTGGAATACATAAGGAACTCATCGAATTTGATCTGTTCATCTATGCGGATGCTAGATAGTCTTTGCGAACATGATACCTCGGGCCTCAAACCTTCACGAACATAAAGAAAAAATCAGCCCTTGCCCAAATCTTTCATCGCGAACGTGAGGGGACCTCCATGTTTGCGAAGATGGAAATGAGAACAACAAATTGCAAAAATTTGAACTTAGCTTCGGGTGGTCTGATACTCACCCGAGCCACCCGAACCCCGTCCAACTGTACCAAAACGTCCATAAACATAATACGGACATGCTCAAACCCTCGAAACATAAAAAATAACATCAAAACTAAGAATTACACCCCAAAAAAAAATTAATCAACTTATGAACTTCAAACTTTTTCAACTAGCTCCGAACGTGTCGAATCATACTTAGACAACTCAGAATGACGCCATATTTTTGCGTACAAGTCATAAATTACCATACAGACCTATTCCCAGGCTCGGAATCCCTAACGGTCATCAATAACTCTAAAGTCTACTTCAAACAAAACTTAAAGAGCTTGAAAACCCTCAATACGCCTACTTTCAACATTAAGCGCTGAAACGCTCCTGGATCACCCGAAACTCGATTTGGACATGTGCCCAAGTCCAAAATCATCATACAACCTACTAGAACCCTCAAATCCCAATTTTGAGGTTGTTTGCTCAAAAAGTTGACTCAAGTAAAACTTGGCCACCATAGACCCTTATTAAAGAACTAAATGTTCTGATTTCAACTCGAACCCTTCCAAAACTAAACCAACCATCCCTGCAAGTCGTAAAACAGTAAACTCACATAAGGGGAGTCTTAATTATGGGAACATGGACCAATAAAGCAAAATGACCGATCGGGTCGTTACATGCTCTACTTCTAATAAAAACTCCCATCCCCGAACGAGTCTAGAATAATGCCTGGAGTGCCTAATAAGTATGGATATCTGTTTCGCATGTCCTCCTCAGTCTCCAAAGTCGCCTGCTAGACCGTGTGACCCCTCCACTAGACCAGTACTATAGAAATCTTCTTAGTCCTCAACTGGTGAATCTGTCTGTCAACAATGGCAACTGGATCCTCCTTATAACCCAAGCTCTTATCTAGCTGAACCGTGTTGTAATCTAAGATATGCGACCTGTCGGCATGGTAATTTCGGAGCATAGAGACATGGAACACAGAATGGACTCCCGATAGACTGGGAGACTAAGCAAGCTCATAAGCAACCTCCCCAATGCGCCTCAGTACCTCAAATGAGCCAATAAACCTCGGACTCAGTTGCCCTTCTTTTCCGAACCTCATGATATCCTTCATCAGTGAGACTTACAAGAGAACTTTCTCGCCTACCATAATTGATAAATCACATGCTTTTTGATCCGTGAATTCTTCTGTCTGGATTGTGCTGTGCAAAGTCACTCTAGAATCAACTTTACCTTCTCCAAGGCATCCTTCACTAAGTCAGTGCCATATAACCTGGCCTCACCGGGCTCAAACCACCCAATGGGGGAACGACATTGCTGACCATATAAGGCCACAAATAGAGCCATCTCTATGCTGGACTGATAAATATTATTATAAGGAAACTCGACCAAAGGAAATAATAGATCCGACTTCCCTCTGAAGTCAATCACACACGCTCGAAGCATATCTACCAGAATCTGAATTGTCCGCTCCGGCTGTCCATAGGTCTGCTGATGAAAGGGTGTGCTGAGCTCTACTTGGGTACCCAACTCACTCCGTACTGCTCTCCAGAAATGGAAAGTGAACTTAGGGCCTCTATATGAGATGATGGCAACAAGCACACCATGCAACCGGACAATATCCTGAATGTAAATTTGGGCCGACCTCTCTGAAGAGTATGTCGTCACAACCGGAACAAAGAGCACCGACTTGGTCAGCTTGTCGACAATGACCCAAACAACATCAAATTTCCTCAACATCCACGGCAACCCAACTACGAAGTCCATAGTGATGTGCTCTCACTTCCACTCCGGTATAACCGTCTGCTGAAATAGGCCACCTGGCCTCTGGTGCTCATACTTAACCTGCTGGAAATTTAGACATCTCACACATACTCAACTATGTCCTTTCATCTGCCGCAACCAATAATGGTGCCTTAGATCGCGATACATCTTCGTAGCATCTGGATGAATAGAATACCGAGAACTGTGTGCCTCCTCCAGAATCTTCTCCCTCAGGCCATCAATATTAGGAACACATAGGCGACTCTGGAGTTGTAGAACACCATCATCACCGATAGTAATCTCCTTAGTACCACCTTATAGCACAGTCTCTCTAAGAACCAACAAGTGTGGATCATTGTACTGACGAGCCTTGATCCGCTCAAATAATGAAGACTGAGCCACGAAACATGCAAGAACTTGACAGGGCTCCAAAATATCCAACCTCACAAGTATTTTAGCTAAGGAATAAATGTCCCAAGCCAATGGCCTCTCCTCTGCTGAAATTGTCACTCCCGAACCTTGGGGATCGCGACCAGTGCCCAACCAAGATAATCCGGCCGATCAAGCCTATATAATACCTCCTACCCGAACTCACCTATGAATAAATAGAAGATCCATTTCATTAATTAGACCCTGAGAAGATCATGTGAGCAACACCAATTCCTTACCATTAGTTACATTATTTATAGGTCTCAAAATACATACACTTTCATGGTTTGAAGTGGAACATGTGATTCAAATACAATATTACTAGTTTGACATTCCCAACACCAATATGCAACCCACACCATGTCTATAGATCCTATAATAGATACAAAGAGTACTCTTAGTGACATTGACAAGGCCCCAGCTATACCTCAAAACATAATACATCAGGGATAAAAGATATGTGACCCCGAAATAAAATGGGGCTCACCAAGTCAGCTGGGAGGAGGGTGTACCGCTATCATTGATCAAGGCCGTTTGTTGTAAAACCACCTGCATCCATTAAAGATGCAGTGTCCCCAGCAAAAGGGTTGTCAGTATATATGGAATAGTACTAGTATAAATGACTACACACCCTCTCAATTGAAGGAGTAATAATACAAGGAAGAGCAATCATAGAATAAATGGGAGCCTTAAACAATACCAAAACATCAATTTAGGAGCAAGATAAGTTTTCAAGTAAATTTCAATATTTTAGGTTGGGAGATCTTTAGTACCGATATACCACCGTAATTTTTGCACGGAGTCCGATCACTGCTCAATCGGCTAGGCCGTCTCATCCAAAGACATCAGCCACAATCTCAATCACTATCACAATCACTATTTCAATCACAATCTCAAGCACAGTCACCACCATGTGTGCGGCATGGCGTACGATCTCGACCCGATCGGCTAGGCCGTCTCACCACAATGCTGTGTGGATCGACATCACCCTTCTCTAGGAATCATCTCATCTCATTTAAGGAGAATAATCTCATCACATCAATCTCATCCAAAATAAGAGGAATAATCACAATACACTCCTACACCGGCATGTGTAATTTCGCAGTTAGGTCATTTCACCCTACCATTCTTCAGTGACTAACGATAGTCCCAAATGTTTATTATATAACAGATGTTTATTATATAACAGATTTTCAGATCGTTTCATAGTATTTTACTCATCTTTTGATTTCGTTGATACTATTGGCCACAAATACAATATCATTCATGGAACGTCGGCCGTATTTCATATTTCATGCTCACCTCTTTCACTTTCAAACATAATCATGGGTTATCAACAACAAGGCATTTCTAATCAAGATTTTAAGTACACATTTGAACAATTAAGAGTCTTAAGTACATTGAGCTTTCTCCCACAATTGGCGTAATAACTTTCATTTGAAGGACGACTTGAACTCATAACATTTCAACATAAAAACCATATTTTGAGCACATTCTCGAATGATAAAATAAATGGCAAGAGCATTTGGAACACCTTTTAACATATATCTTTCAACGGAAAGCTTATTCATAATAGTCAAATTTATAATGAATTACTCGGAACATGAGAAATAAGGAATTTTCCCATCATACTTTGACTAAGGAGAACAACGTGGGATTCAATTCTAAGAGAGAAGTTTAGCCAACATATCTCGCTTTGAGCTCCCTTAAGTACTACAATGATCCGGAAATCCTAGCAACCTCAATCTATTTTGAGACATGACAAAATTGAACACAAATTAGGAAGACATTTGTAGTTTCAACTCATTTGAGTATTTTATCAAACAATAGGTGGACATTATATTTTAGAGGTCCTCCTATGGTGAATTCCTTCATCCCACTACCCAATATCTACCCTTTTGAGCTTAACAACCTCCCCACAACTTTGTTAGTGCATGCATGCATAGGTAACACCACCATACCTATTAATAACACTTTCCATTACCCATCTTCTACCCCAAACTCGAAATTGAAGACTAGGGTATGGAACCTTACCTCTCGGATGAAGACCATGTGACCCCTCTCACTCTAAACCACTTTCCTCTCTCTACAAAATCAGTTAGAACCAACCAAAATAACCCCAAGTTGTTTTTATAAAAATGAGATCAGGTGAAATTTTTCAAAACTTAAACTCTACAAAGTCGTGACTGCAATCGCAGACCAGACCGCAAAATAGATATGCTTCCCGCAAAGGGGACAGCAGAAAGGGTCCAAAAAACTAGGGAGGGCTAGACAGGTTTGCGACAGATCTGTGGTCCATAGATCAGTTCTTCGGTTGCATAATGGAATAGAACCTCCTTATGATGTTTTCTCATGCTGGATCTGTGATGGATTGTGCGGCACACGAAATGGTTATGCGGCCACATAATGGGCCGCATAATGGTCCTCAAAATTAGCTCAAGTACTGCTTCACTACGCGGCTGATCTGCAGCCCATAAAGTGGTTCTACGGCGGCATAGTGGACCGTAGAAACACCATGGTCTACAAAATGATTCCTTCAACTCGCCGACGTACTATACAACCCACAAAGTCTATACCGCGGCGAGCGATGAATTTCTACAACCCTCAATCATATTACTGTACTTCGGCACCACGAAACCCCGGGTTTTAAGTAAACTTTTACAGGGCCTTACAGAAATGAATGTCAAACTACCCATACTCTCAGCCTTTCTGCTCAAGGCATCCACAACCACATTCGCCTTGTCCGGATTATAAAGGATAGTAATATCATAATCTTTCGGTAACTCAAGCCACTTGAGCTACCTCAAATTAAGATCCTTTGCTTAAACAAATGTTGTAAGATACAATGATCGGTGTAAACCACGCAGAACACCCCATAAAGATAATGCCCCCAGATCTTAAGAGCGTGAACTATCGCGGCCAACTCCAAATCATTTACGAGGTAATTCTTCTCGTGGGGCTTCAGTTGACGTGAAGCATATGCAATAACTCGCTCCTCCTGCATCAATACACAACCCAAGCCAACGCGTGAAGCATCACAATCCACGGTATACATCCTGAAACGAACGGCAACACTAAAAGCGGTGTTGTAGTCAGTACGGTCTTGAGCTTCTGAAAGCTCGCCTCGCAATCATAAGACCATCTGAACGGAGCACCCTTCTGGGTCAATCTGGTCAAAGGTGCTGAAATAGATGAGAAGCCCTCCACAAACCGGCGATAATAACCTGCTAACCCCAAGAAACTCCAAATCTCGATTGCTGTGGTGGGACGAGGCTAACTCTAAACTGCCTCAATCTTCTTCAGATCTACCTTAATAACTTCACCTGATAAAACATGTTCCAAGAGCTCCATATAATATAACCAGAACTCGCACTTGGAGAACTAGCATATAGCTTCTATTCCTGCAAGGTCTGATGCACAACTCGTAAAAGTTGCTCGTGCTTCTCCATACTATGCAAGTAGTTCAATATGTCATCAATGAAGATAATGAAAAATAAGTCAAGATATGGCCTGAACACCCGGTTTATCAAATCCATAAATGTTGCGGGGGCATTAGTCAAGCTGAAGGACATCACTAGGAACTCATAGTGCCTATATCTAGTTCGGAAAGCCATCTTCGGAGCATCTGACACACGAATCATCAGCTGATGATCCCCAGACCTCAAGTTGATCTTAAAGAACACCATAGCACCATGTAACTGATCAATAAATCATCAATGTGAAGCAACGAGTACTTATTCTTAATGATAACCTTGTTCAACTGGCAGTATTCAATGTACATCCGCATATTCCATCTTTCTTCTTCATAAACAGTACCGATGCACCCCTAAGGTGACACACTTGGCCTGATGAACCCCTTTGTGAGCAACTCTTTAAGTTGTTCCTTCAGCGCTTTAACTCCTTTGGAGCCATGCCGTACGGTGGGATAGAGATAGGTTGGGTGCCTGGCACCAAACCAATACTGAAATCAATATCACAATCTGGTGGCATCCTTGGTAGATCTTGAGGAAATACGTCAGAGAATTCCTGCACTAGGGGCACCGAATCAATCATGTGAGTCTCCATAGCAGTATCCCGAACATAAGCCAGATACGCCAAACAATGCTTCTCGACCATATGTCGAGCCTTCAAGAAAGAGATAACTAAGCTAGATGTACTGATAGATGAACCCCCTACTCCAATCTTGGCAACTCTAGCATTGCCAAGGTAACAATCTTGGCATGGCAATCAAGAACGACATGGTATGGAGACAACCAGTCCCTGCCCAGGATGACCTCAAAGTCGGTCATATCAAGCAACAAAAGATGTGCTCTGGACTCATAACCAAAAGATCGGTAAACACGATCCGCAATAATAGAATCACCTACTGGCGTGGACACATATACAGGAACACCCAAGGACTTACGAGAGTCATTCAGATAAGGAGCAAATAGAGAAGACACATATGAGTAGGTAGACCTTGGATCAAATAGTATGGAAGCATCCTATCACATACATAAATGATATATGTGATCGCGGTGTCTGATGCTACTGCATCTGGTATGGCTGGAAAGGTGTAGAACCTAGATGGAGTGCCACCTGCCTAGTGTTTACCTCTAAGGCAACCCCTACCAACCTGTCATCCGCCACTGGCTGGCCAGGCTGGCAGTGCGGTAGCTAGTGCGGTGATCATGGGTTGATGGCCCTGCTGTACTACCTTTCCCTAAAGCCTGGGGAAAAGTCCCACACTTACAAAAATCTCTCAGTGCAAAAGATGACAAACCCTGGATCTGGCCTTAGTGACCTGAATGCCACTAAAAGAACCCTGAATATCCGGTGGGCGGTAGGTACTCTCTGGTATGGCAATTAAGTAGGGCCGCTCTGGGGCACCTCGAGTAGGCGGTGGTGCTGAATATATGGGTCTGCTTCACTGACCCCTCATGAACAGACTTCTGCCCCGATACGGGTCGGCCCTGTATCATGCATAGTGTCAAGGCCTCTTTTCCCCTGTCATATACAATCGGCCCTGACTTCGGATACCCTCAATTCTTTGAGACATATCCATAACCTGCTCATAAAGAGTCCCCATCTCAACCTCTTTGGATACCATAATGCAAGCCTACAATAAACCTCTGCACTCTCGCTCCATCTGTGGGTAGTATCATAAGTGCATTGCGAGACAACTCAGAGAATCTTACCTTATAATCGGCCACAAGCATTTGACCCTGCTAGAGCCGCTCAAACTAACCCCGTATCTCTTCCATATGAGAGGGTGGAATATATCTCTCCAATAAGAGGCGCTTGAACTGTTCCCAAGTCAAGGAAGGCAAACCTGCTGGCCTGCTACAAAGATATGACTGTCACCATTTACGGGTCCTAACCTCTAACTGAAATGTGGTAAAGTCTACCCCATTGCACTCCAATACTCCCATGGTCCGCAGTCTGTCTCTACAATAATCAATAATGTCATGTGGGTCCTCATGTAGCTCACTGCCAAAGACAGCAGGATGTAGCCTGGTCCACCTGTCAAATCGCTTTTGCTGGTCGACGGTCGCAACTGGTCTAGACTCCAATATAGCCATTGCAACTACCTAAGCCCTGTCCGCAGGTAGTGCACCTTGGGTCTAATATACAGTTGCAACGTGCCCTAGAGTTTGAGCGGTATGCGTCTGCGCTCCCCCCTCCCCCTCCCCCCCCGCCTGAGATGCGGCTGGGTTTGTTTGAAATAAACCAGCCTGCGCATAGAGTCCATGAACCGCAATATATGCCCCATGGCCTCCTGGAATCCTGGTGCAGACACGAAATCTGTTGGGGCCAGCACAGATACAGGCGCTTCATCCTGCTCCTCAATGATAGAATCTTCCCTTGGATCCGTTGGTTGTATAATGGGGGAAACGCTAGGATGCCCTCATCCTCTAACAGGAGCTGGAGCCCTCCCTCTGCCTCTAGCAACAGGGGGAGCAGCTCCTCTTCCACTGGGTGCATCTGCCGCGTCGTTCTCACAATTTGTGAGAGAATAAAAGAAAACACTTAGCACAACATCAACTGCATATTGGGAGATGAAGAAAGAGAACATTCCTAACACCCTATAGCCTTTCGATGATAAGTACGGAAGTCTCCGCACCGATCCGCAGGACTCTATTTGGCCCACTCATCACTTGTGAGACCTATGTGAATCTAGTGCTCTGATACCAAGGTGTCACGATCCAATTCCACTATAGATTGTGATAGCGCCCAACGTCGTCGTTAGGCAAGCCAATGATGAACTATCTATTTAATTGTTTTACTTTTAAATTCATGAATTTTACTTAACAAAGAAACCAAAATAATTAACCATGGTGATGTGAAACATGAAATAATATATACGAGTAAAATGGTGATATTAATAGACAAGATCATAAATATCTACTAGTAACTCGCAAAACGCGATGTCACAAGTGTACGAGCATCTAGTAGAATATATAAAAAAAACCTACAACTACTGTCTGAAGCAAAATAGACAGAAAATAATAAATACAACAAGAGGAGGCTCTGGGTGCTGCAGAACGGAGCATGTAAAGCAGCTCACCACTAGGCCTCCGGGTAATGCAGATGCACGCCTGGATGAACACCAAATGTACCTCCCTCAAAACCTGCACAATTTGTGCAGAAGTGCAGTGTGAGTACGTAAACATTGTGTACCCAGTAAGTATCTAGTCTAACCTCGAAGAAATAGTGACAAGGGGTTGACATCAGTACTAGTCAATATATATATATATATATATATATATATATATAAAGTGCAAGAATTAAAAATAGGCATAAGATACAACAGTAACAATGAAATAAGAAGCAATAAATAAGTGATTCTTTAACAAAAATAACAAGTTAAAAGTCCCAACATATCACATGCCAATTTCAACAATGAAGGGCCAGCAAGTAATTATAATTTCTCAAGTCATGAAGGAAATATCGAGTATAATCAGACTCCTAGTGACATCACGCATGAGTTATGCCGAGGTTGTAGGCCCAAGCTATAACAATCGTGTGCATAGACTACGGAGGTCGTACGGCCCGATAAATGGATGCATCTCATTATATGTAATGTTGCTGAGGCATTCAGCAAGATCCACGGGAATAGGAAAACTCTTCAGACTACGGAACATATGTTACAGCCCCAAGATAATCCCATAAAGGAACATAAATTTTCTATCAATAAATAAACATTCCGCCAAAACTTTAAGTAATGAAGCTAGGTCTAACATAATCTCTAATCAAGTTTCACTATTAAATGCGAGTAATTGAACCAATAAGTTGAGTTTATGGCATAATAAAGTCTTATGTCTACCTGAACATAACATGATTTTAGCTATGTACGGACTAACATCACTTCATGCGTACGTATCACCCATAATTTATTAGGAAGGAGACTTACCTCGTTTTCAAGTCCTCTTCTCGGTCCACAAATCACACTAATAGCCTCAAATCGGTGCTGAGTAATCCGAAACTAGCCAAAGGTTTTACAAGCTAATCAATATATGCTCAAAGTTCATAATTTAATTATTAGAGTAATTACCCAACCCAATTTGAAAGATTCCTAAAATTCACCCCCGAGTACACATACCCGGATTTCAGAAATTTTCTTAAATAAATATTACCCATAACCTCACGAGAAAAAATATATAATTTCTACTAAATTCCATAATCATTTTCGTGGTCTAATCCCATTTTTACCAATACCTAGGTTTTTCAACAAAATCCTAAAATTCCCAAAATTTACATGTTAAAATCTACCCATAATCTATGTATTAAACTCACATTAGGTAGGAATTACTTACCTTATGATGCTAAATGAAAAAACCCCTTCCAAGAGCTTCAAAATCGGCCACGGGAAATGAAAATGAAAGAAAATGGCCTAAGTCCCATTTTTAATCACGTTGCTGCACAGTGAACCCTTTTTCGCGATCGAGGAAGGAGCCTCGTGATCGTGAAGGCTGTAACGACCTGGCCGGTCATTTTATGTATTGTTGCTCTATTCCCCTATTTATTGCCTTGTCTATGTTAAATTAAGTTTATGTGATTTGTCAGGGTGGATGGTTTGGTTTCGGGTGAGTTTCAGATTGAATTGGGGCACCTAGTCGTAAAGTTGAGCACTTAAGTTGAAAGAGTTGACCGGAGGTTGACTTTTATGTAGACGACTCCAGAATAGAGTTTTGATGGTTCCGTTAGCTTCGTATGGTGATTTTGGACTTAGGCGTATAACTAGATATTTATTTGGAGGTCCATAGGTCGTTTTGGCTTGAATTGGCGAAAGTTGAAAAGTTGAAGGTTTGGAGGGTTGAGAAGTTTGATCGAGAGTTGACTTTATTGATATCGGGTCCAGATTTTGGTTTCGGGAGTTCGAATAGGTCTGTTCCGCCATTTATGACTTTTGTGCGAAATTTGAGGTCAATCGGAGTTGGCTTGGCACGATTCGGCGATAGTTTTGAGGTGGAATGTTCATGTATTCAATAGGGTTGAATTGGGGTGCGATGAGTAGAATTTATGTTGTTTGGGGTGATTTAGACATCGAGGAGATTCGTTATGTGTTTTGGAACTTGATGATATTTTTGGACGGGGTCCCGGGGGCCTGGGGTGTGATTCGGATTGATTTCAGGTCCATTTAGACTTGGGAGAAATTGCTCAAGAACAGATGATTTTCTTGTATCATTGCACCTGCGGTGGGCTATGCCACAGGTTGGGCTGGGAATCGCAGAAGCGAAGGAGGCTGGCCATGGGAAGGTCACAAATGTGGGCACCTGGTCGCATGTGCGCACCCGCAGAATCGAGGACTTGATTGCATAAGCGAACTTTGAGCGAACAGTGAGGGACCGCAGGTGCATTCAACTTTCGCATAAGAAAATGTGCAGAAGCACCTTTTGGTCCGCAAAAGCAGGAGCGCAGGTGCACGTTGTGGACCGCAGAACCGAAATTTGCTGGGCTTGAATTAGATCCATATCTGCGATATTTCTCCCGCATATGTGACTAAGTGTTCGCAAAAGCGGAATACCTAGGAAGAAAAGGGTTAGAGTCAAGGGCTTATTTACTTTTCCACATTTTGAGTTAGAGAGCTCGGTTTTGGATGATTTTTGAGGGTATTTTCAAGGATTGGATCAGGGTAAGTGATTTTGACTCGGAGTTGCTTATTATTCATGAATCCATCATTATTTTTATCGTTTAATTAGTGTTTTGAGTTTAAAAAATTGGGGATTTTTGTAAAAGCTTCCTAAACTATAAATTGAGGATTTAAAGGTCGATTTGAAGGTTGATTAGAGGTCGAAATCGGATAATTTAGTATGGATGGACTCGTTATTGAATGGGTGTATAGATTTTGTAAGAGGTGCGAGCCCAGAGTTGACTTTTTGATTTTCTTTATAGATTGCAACTTTATTATTTGAATAGTTTCTTATGTTTTGTATTTATGGTATTAAGTTATTTTGGTTAGATTCGAGCCGTCCGGAGCTGGATATTTGCGGAAAAGGCTTACTAGTGGGTTGAAATAGCTTGTTTGAGGTAAGTATCTTGCCTAACTTTGTGTGTAGGGGAACTACGCCTTAGGATTTGGGTTGATTATGCTATTTGTGTTATGTGAAAGGCGTGTACACAAGGTGACGAGTGGATACAGGGGCTATATGTGGTACTTGACTGGTTTAGGCTATTTAGACTCTTTTCATGCCTTTATTTGAATTGTCATAACATGTTATGTCTTTCATTGTTAATCTAGCCTTATATTTGTTAATCTATCCGTAAATGATTTATTTGACATTGTTAACACTTGCTCTATCTCTTACTTGTTATTTTGCTCTTACGTGCTTTAGTTGAAGTTATTGCCTTCCTTATTGTCTTGTTAATTCTTTAATTGTTGAATTACCTTACTTGAAGTTGTTATTTCATGGAATATCTTCTTGTTGACTTATTGGTGTTGAAGTTGTGAAAGTCGTTGTCACATTGAGGGGAAGTTGTTAAGTTGTTGAGATATCCTTCTTATTGATCTATCTATTTTTATTTTCATTATTGTTGAGATTCTTGTACATATTTTGGTTGAGCACAGGCTATTTGTTGTGGAAACATTGGCATTGTTGATTCTTTTGACAAGTTGTGGCATATGGGCACTTGTGGTACGAGTAGTTATTGTGATGTGATATTGATGCGCATACAGCGGTAGAAGGATAGGGGTTAATGTGCATGCGGTGGCATAAGGTGGGATTTATGTGCGTGTTGCTAGTAATGGAATTTCTTGAAGCCACATGGCGACATAAGGTGGGATAAAGTGCGTGTAGCTATTTCGGGAAAAATATTTTCAAAAATATCTAAATTTAAGGTATGCGCAATGTTATAAAAAAAGATTGTGATTGTGATTTTGAAATGAGGTTACGAGGCGGTATCTCGATTGTGATTCTTGTTGTTACCTATCATTTACCTCACTTGCATTTGTTCTCATTATTTCCTTGATGTTCTTATTATGTGTTCCTCTCTTGCTACCTTTATTGCTTCAAATTCAGTTGTATCCCACCTTGTTATATTGCTTTATTATCACTATATCCTCGTTGCCTATTAGACTATACTATACTTGTTCAGTTTTTCTTATCCTAGTAGGTGTCTTGCCTTGGCCTTGTCACTACACTACCGAGGTTAGGCTTGGTACTTACTGGATACCATTGTGGTGTACTTTTTTTTTTGGCTAAATATAAGATTTTATTAATAGGAGAAAAATACAAAAGTGGAGGGAGACATAAACCTTACCTCTCAAAAGTAAAAATATGTGCTCTTAGCAGTCGAAGATGATAGTTAATTGTGCCTAGATAGTAGATAGGAGTTAGACCTATGGTGATGTAACAATTGTCTATGTTATTTCAATAGACAATCGTATGTACAAAAACAATGTGAAAAGTTTTCTAGGTCAGCTATACAAAAAAGTGCATATATTCCTATTTCTACTATGTTGATAAGACTTCTGCTCCCCTCTATATACATCTGACATCTATCTGTGGTGTCGAGATACTGCAAAAGTGTGACAAAAAAGAACGAGCTATCTTCAATTTTGCTTTCGCCTTGTGGACAAGGAAAGCCAAGTTGAAGATGACTATCTGAGTATGTCATCTGACTGGACTGCATTGTTGTTTGTGCTGTTGGCTGGGCCTTTTTCTGACTGTTGCTGTTTATTCTGGAGTTGATGTGAGCTGAGTGCTGGAGCTGCTGTTGACTGATGGGCTTGGTGCTTCTGGGGGGTTGTGTTGTTTGTTTTTGTAATTTAGAGATCAGTTGTAAGCTTAGTGTGTTCAATTGATATGACCTCCTATGTTTGCTGGTAGTTCCGTCTTCCCGTGGGTTAGCCAATAGGTGAGTGGCTGACTTGTTGTTGGTCCTGTATGGATGCTGCTTCTGTTGGTAGTGTGTTGGCTGTGCTTCTGTTGGTTTTTGCCTGTGTATGTTACTATTCCTGTGCTATTGTGTGTTGGCTGGATTTCTGTGAAGTATGAGAAATGGGAATATCCATGATGATTGCTGTAGTTGCAACAAATTGGGCACTAAGAGTGCTAATACCACACATTGCAACTACAACAATGATATGGACCAAACTAAACTGTCTGTAGTGTTGTGAGGTGTATTAAGATCAGTGGTGGCATTGATGGTGATGTATTCCTTCTTGTTCTTTTGCCTCTGATTGTTGAAACTGTTGGTGCTTTGAAAAAGTGTCTTCTATTGTTGGTGTATCAGTTGGTCTGGATTGTGTAGTGCTTTTGATGCCTTAGGTATATGTGATCATCTGTGTTGGCTTGAGTGTGCTGCTTCTGTTGGCTATTTGTTGAAAGTATTGCTGTGTCATGTAGCTGCTGGTTGCTTGGTGTTTTCCTATTTATTTTTCTACTCCTGTGTAGCTGTGTGTTGAGTGAGTTCCTGTGATGTATGGTAGTAGGGGAGGTCCATGATGATTGCTGTAGTTGCATCAGATTGAGCACTAGGAGTGCTAATACCACACATTGCAATTGTAGCAATGATTTGGACCCCTCTAAGCTGCCTGCAGTGTTGAGAGATTTATTGAAATCAGTGATGATATCTTCTAGGATGACATTGATGGTTTTGATGATTTTTCTTTCTTTATTGGTGTTGTAGTTATGAGAAGTGTGGCTGTTGTTGCTGAGCTTCTCTTGTTGCTTGCAGTTGTGTAGTTGTTGCTGGAGTTGCACAAAGTGATTGGGGTCCAGTCTACATACCAAAGAGGTAATGGAATGTGCATTAGAAATGTTGATACCATACATTGCTTCTTTAGCAGTAAACTGATCCCAAGAGTGTATCCTTTCTTATGATAGAAAGGTGAGCATTTGATATTGTCTTATGGTGCTGCTGTTGTTTTGGACATGTTTCACCTGTTGTTGATATGAAGTCTGGTCTGCATTTGAGTAGCAGTTGGTGCATTGTATGTTTGTCTTCTTCTTGACTAGTACTCTTGATTTTGTATCCAAAGTGATGGCAGCCCAAGCTGGTTACCAAAGTAGTTAATCTTTGGTAGTAGACTGGATGTGCCAGTGTACCTGCAAACAGTAGGGAACAAGTTATGAAACCAGTTGAGTGTGCATTGATTGCTCCAGTGTTTGCTGCAAAAAAAATAGATAACAACATGTTAGTGTGAGGCAGCTGCCCCAGCCTCTCCTCATTATTGCTGTTGTGATTATGCGTATGATCTCCCAGAGGCTTCTTGTTGATGCCACACTTTGTTTTGATTGACCTGTGTGCATGCAGAATTATCAAACATGTTAGGAAAGCAGTGTGTGATTTGAGGCTCATGCTAGTGATCCTTTGCCGTGGGTTTGGAAGATTATGTGCCTGCTGCCCAGTCTGAGGCCATTGTCCCATTTTCTTATTTGCTATTTTGCTACCTTAACCCTTATGTATGGTCATTGCATTTTGTCCTCATTTAGTGTCCTTCTACCTTGTGAGTCTAGCTGCCAGAAGTCATGACATTCAATCCTCCCAACATCAAGAACATAATTTGCTAGGTGGTCAGCTAGTTTGTTTCCCTCCCTATATATGTGTGTTCCTTTGAGTGTGAAAACTTCTTTCAGTTGCAACACCTCCTTCGCTTGATCAGCTATACACCAAGGTGGCTTCCATATGCCATTGATTGTGTTGTTCAGAAGCATTGAGTCTATATGAAGCCATATGTGGGAGTAATTGTGAGAATAGCAGAATTTTAGGGCCTCCACAATTGCTACCGCTTCTGCTGTTGCATTTGATCCTTCTGGGATTTCTTTGCCCAGTGCATATAGAATCTCTCCTTCTTCATTCCTCACACAGAAACTTATTGTACTCCTTCCTGGATTTCCTCTAGATGCTCCATCAGTATTGACTTTGAGCCATCAATCCATTGGGAATTCACAGACAACTTTGTTGTAATTCAGTGTTGGAGTATAGTTTTCCATCATGTTCAAGAGATCTTGCTATTTGTGAGGGACATTGATACCTGGCTTTCTGAGTTGGACTAGAGCCTATAATGTGGTGGAAATCTGGTATATGACTTTGCTAGCAGTTACTGTTTCTCCTTACTTGCAACTGTTCCTTCTTTTCCATAATTCTCACATAATGCACGAGGGGAGAACCTGTAACACTGGTTTGAGCCTGGGGACTATTTGAGCAGTCTAACATTTGGTTATTGCTTGATGGAATTATATGCCCTCCCATGTTAGTCCTGCTTTTGATAGAAAGTATTGCCAGACTTTGGTTGCAG
>MCJB01048430.1:304386-363506 GCA_002018475.1 Nicotiana obtusifolia | reverse complement strand
AAAGACCCAATCTCATGCTTGGCACAATTATCGATCAGAATGTGAATGTTCGGCAATGGAAAATCATCCTTCGGGCTTGCTTTGTTGAGATCACGGTAATCAACACAGACCCTGGTCTTACCATCCTTCTTTGGTATTGGCACGACATTGGCTAACCAAATGGGATATTGTGTGACCCGAATGACCTTTGCGGTAAGCTGCTTTGTGATTTCTTCTTTGATCTTCACACTCATATCGGACTTGAACTTTCGCAACTTTTGCTTGATAGGTGGACATGCTGGATCGGTTGGCAATTTATGGACTACCAGATCAGTGCTTAAACCCGGCATTTCGTCATACGACCAGGAAAAGACGTCTTTGTACTCAAACAATATTTTGAGTATTTCCTCCTTCACTTGTGGTTGTAGATGCACACTTATCTTGGTTTCCCTAACATCATCCTGGTCTCCTAAATTGATTGCTTCAGTCTCACTCAAATTAGGTTTCGGTTTTTCTTCAAATTGTTTTAGCTCTTTACTGATTTGCTCAACACTGCTTCTTCATCGTATTCTATTTAATCCTCATATTCTACTTCTTGGATTTTTATTTCAGAATTAGATTGGCTTTTAAGACTCGGCTGAAAATTCTTCATGTATGTCATGTCACTGCAACTAGCATAAAAAGAACTGTACAAAAGAACAAAATAAAACATTATTAAGAACAATAGAAAAATGGGAAATTGCATTTCATTGAAAATAAAAGGATAGAAAGGTCTGAGCGTCAGGATAAGCAAAACTTAAAAAGAAAGGAAAATCCGGATTACAACCCTGGAACGACCTAGATAACATAAAAGGAAATAAAGCAAACTATCATAACTCCTTCCTGGTGTGGAGAGGAGTAACTTCTCAATTGCTAAGCTTCACGTTCGGGCCAACAAACTGCATATCTGCTTTACTAGAACCTTCACCAACCTCTACCATATTGACCTCTTTGAACAGACTTCGGAACCCCTTGGTTATCTCTTCATCAACATTGACCACAGGTTCTGGGATTAAGGAGGTTGGAGGTTTTTCGGCTCCTGGCTTGACAAAAGACTTGGAGATGTGTGGGACTGGCTTGGATAGTGACCATACCTTCTGTTTTGAATTCTTAAACCTTTTCATGTCCTCTTCAGTGGGCGTGAATCCCAAACCAAACGTACCATAATTCCCATTGGGGCATATTGGATGCGTAATACCTTGCAGAGGTAATCCCAGACCCTTGCCCGGCACAAAATCATTCTTCAACATTTCATCCGCAACCATAACAGAGGCAGAGGACAGCTTGGGACCCGGAATGCATTTCCCTTCAGTGATCTTATCAACAAACATTGTTTCAATAGTTTGAAAGACCCAAGGTCCTTTATCATCTTCAGCTTCAACAAATGGAACAATTGTGTCCATGCAGGCTGACAAATCCTCATCACCGTGCACAACTATTTCCTGCCTGTCCCACTCGAATTTAACCATTTGATGCAGAGAGGACGGGACTGCCTTGGCAGCATGTATCCAAGGCCTTCCCAACAACAGATTGTAGGAGACAGCTACATCTAACACTTGAAATTCCATGGTGAACTCAACTGGCCCTATTGACTATTCGAGCATTATGTCTCCAACTGAATCTTTACCTCCTCCGTCAAAGCCTCGAATGCACACACTGTTCAAGCGGATCCTTTCGGCGCCAATTTTCAGTTTTTGCAGAGTAGACAAAGGACAAATATTTGCACTAGAACCATTGTCAACCAAAACTCTCGAAACAACAGAATCTTCGCACTTCACTATGAGATAAAGAGCTCGGTTGTGTTCTGTGCCCTCGATAGGGAGTTCATCATCCGAGAAAGTGATCCTATTTGCTTCAAAAATCTTGCCAGCTATCTTTTTCAAGTGGTTCACTGTGATCTTATCAGGAACATGTGCCTCATTTAAAATCTTCATCAAGACCCTGCGATGTTCTTCTAAGTGTATCAGTAGAGACAAAAGGGAAATTTGAGCTGGCATTTTCCTTAACTGCTCTATAATGGAATAATCCTGCCCTTTCATCTTCTTCAAGAACTCCTCAGCCTCTTCTTCGGTAACTAACTTCTTCACTGGCATCTGACTATCTTTGCATGGCTTAGCTTTCCTCAATTCTTCTGGGGCGAAACATCTCCAGAACGAGTCAATCCTCCAATCTCATTTACTTTCTCCTCCACTTCTTTTCCTTTGTATGTCACTATTACTTGTTTGTAGTTCCACGGGAGAGCCTTAGTATCAACCAACGACAATTAGGTTACTGGTTTAATGATGATAGGGGTAATAGGAGCCCCTTTCACAACTAGGATAGGCTTACTTGGAATCCCCGACACTACCACTTTTGAGCTTTTTGGACTGGCCTCAGTATCTTTTGGCATTCCTTTCACGACCAACACCGGTGGTTTCAAATTGAATGGGCTCGGCTTTTCTGTCGCCCCTTCAACTGTCTCAGGCTTTGCTTTGGTGGAATCTGGATCTTTGACCAAGTTGTTTTCACTGGCCCGAATCATCATGACGGACTTATAAGACTTCTTGGGTTCCCCGTCCTTGTAAATTACTTCAATCATATGTGTCTCTTCATGGGCAGGCAGAGGGTTTTGGTTAATGTTTGGAGTGTCTGGGTTATGGACTATGATTTGGTTTGTATCGATGAGCTCTTGGATTGCCCGTTTCAAGTGCCAACACTTCTCTATGTCATGGCCTGGAGCATCAGAGCAATAGGCACATCTTAAGGAATAATCAAGGTTCTTTGGAGGAGGGTTTGGTATTTTCGACTCAATTAGCCTCAAGACATCCAACTGTCTCAACCTTTGGAATAGACTGGCATAGGATTCTCCAAGCAGGGTAAAAGTTTGTTTCCGCTGTTGCCTCTCTCTCCTATACTCTGGTTTTGGCCGAAAGTGTGGACCATTGGGGTTTTGGTAAGGTTGTGGAGACGGGTAGGTGTTTTGTGGAGCTGGGTAGGTGTTCTGTGGAGCAGGGGTACACCATTGTGGGTAAGGAAGGGGTTGAGCATATGACTGGGCATGGTGAACGAAATATTGGGGTGGTCTGGCTAAGTCTCGGGGGTTTTGTGGGGAAAAGTAATGTTGAGGTGTATTAAATGGAGCTTGGGTATAGGTTTGAAATCGGGATCGAGGATGGGTGTATTGGTGAGGTGAACCCCTCTGGCCCTGCCATGATCCGGAGACAACCATAACGACATCTTCCTTCTTCTTCTTGCCTAGCAAACTTCCGGTACCACTCTGGATTGCTTGAGTGGTTGCTTTTATAGTAGAATAACTCATGATCTTACTGGACTTGAGCCGCTCTTCCACCATTTCTCCCATCTTTACCACATCATTGAAGGACTTACCAATAGCTGAGATCAAGTGGCCATAGTAAGTGGGCTCCAAGGCTTGGATGAAGTACTTAACCATCTCGTCTTCTTCCATAGAAGGACTGACTCGCGCAGCTTGCTCCCTCCATCGGAACGCATATTCTCTAAAGCTTTCACTGGGTTTCTTTTCCACCTTGGTCAGAGATAGGCGGTCCGGAACAATGTCTATATTGTATTGAAAATGTAGGGCGAAGGCCTGAGCCATATCGTCCCAAGTGTACCACCTGTTAACATCCTGACGGGTGTACCATTCTAAAGTTGCCCCACTCAAACTTTGGCTGAAGTAGGCCACTAGTAATTCGTCCTTTCCTCCGGCACCTCTCATTTTGCCACAATAACCCCGTAGACGGGCAACATGATCTCCATGTCCGTCATACAAGTCGAACTTGGGCATCTTGAACCCGGCCGGTAGTTGGACATCAGGAAACAAACATAAATCCTTATAGGCCACACTCACCTGGTTCCCCAATCCTTGCATATTTCTCAATAATTGCTCGAGACTCTGTAACTTCCTAAACATCTCCTCCTGCTCTGCATTTTTGGGTGGTTTGTCAGTTTCGACATGAGGCTCGAATTTGTGGGTGTAGGAGTAAGGGTCTGGGACTTTGAAAGTGGGCTCCGGTGCATGGTAATGGGCATCTGGGGCGGGAAATACGGGCTCACTAGAGGATCGATGAAGGGTAGTTTGTGGTGGGGGTACAAAAATGGGAGCAGATGTCGGAGCAGGGTACGAGGTTGTTTTAACTGGTGGAGCATGAAAAGTTTGGGTCAAAGTGCTGGGGTAATTGTGGTAAAGGGTGAAGCCAGGTGCGTGTTGTGGGGAAAGGTCAATGATATGAGCCATCTGGGATTGAGAGAGTGGTAGAATGGAAGCAAGGTTTTCTGTGTAGTTGGTGGGGAATGAGGGTGGAGGGTGTCCCTTAACCTATGCCTGATATATTTCTGCCATCTGATGTTTCAACCTCCGAACCTCCTCTTGCAATTCCGATTCCGACTCTACAACCTCTCTCGGCGGGTCTACAACTGCAGTGTCTGTTTCCTTGCTAACCATGATTGTTTGGCGCTTTGATCGGGTGTTGTATGGATGACATGCCAGGATGCCAACAAACTAACCACCTTCCTGATAAGAGTTAGAATATAACATAGGATAACAACACTAAACCATCATGTTAGCGTTAGTACATTTAGCAGATAATAATATCACATTACATGCAATGCACCTAGCAACAAATAACGGTTCTAAAGTGGATGTGAGGGTCGCAAAGTCATATGGCATCATCCCGATTTACTTATTCCACTGTTATCTTCTCTCTTTTTTCTTACACCTCTCACCATTTTCTCTCTTTTGATGCAAAAATGACTTGATAGAACCTGATGTAGGTTGCGTATTTATCAAACCAAGCATAGTTCTGAAAAAGTAATGGGAAAGTAAAATTTTGGATTTTCATTTAAAGCCTTTGATAAGAAGTATGACAATGGAAGACCCGACACGCTTGACTACACTTTGACCGACCTTAACACTACTTAAAGGATTCGGTATTCCTAGACAAGTCATGAAAATAAAGACAACATGAGACAATCTTAAAACATTTAAATAAAATGGATCCTCAAACTGCTCCTGAATGCAACTGTCCTGGTTGGGACGGTCCTGGGCTATCCGCCGTGCTCAAGCTTTGTAACATGCCTTAGAGAGAAACACCAATGCTAGGAATGAAGACCCTAGCCCGTGCCCGTGCCTCCTGGAGACCAACCCTAAACAAACACTGGCTGTGATGCTCCACACTTGCTGCCAATTCCGCTAACTGAGACTTTATCAACTCAAACTTATCCCCGAGATCTTGGTCCGATGCATCCTCAACATCATCCGTCTGAGCTGCCCGCCCCCTAAGTTGTGCTGGCAATGGGGTGCTGACCCCTGGTGGGATGGACTGTAACCAAATCAGGTACTCTTGAGTACACTCGGGCCTGCCAATATCCTTTACTAATGTTTCTTTCTTCATCCTCTTTGCATTGTTCCAATATTGCATGTATTTGATTTCGTCAACCGCCTTTTTACTGAAATTCATGATGTACCTTTGCAAATTCAAAGTTGAAGGCTCCTCTTGTCGTCTGCCCAACTGTCGCATCACTCTAACTGGTGTGTATGGCCTGACACACTTGAGTCCTATCAGCATCAGGAAAGGCTGCATGAGGCATCCTACTAAGATATCATTTAAAGGTAGCCAAAGGTAAGTCCACAAGACATTCTCGTTTGTCCTCGAATCAAGGAACTCAATCCAAGCTGCGACACCTATTGGGTATGAGAATTTAGGATGAAGCTCGATGCATATCACCGAATCCCTCAAGGCACGGTCGATGAGACAAAGTAAGGAAGCTGTGTGCAAATGCTCCATCATCCATAATTGTAGCAAAAGATTACTTCCCTCAAAATACCTGACACCTCCCCTAACCTCACTCAGGGCTCGGTACAACTCTGCCAGGATCATTGGCACAACAGTAATGGTTTTGTGTTGTTTTTCATGGAATAGTGCCATTACCACTGACTGCAGATGGGGTACTAATGTGCCTCTCATCTAATGGAAAAACCAATAATCCCAACAAGGAGAGGCTGAAAGCTTCAAGGAGACGTCTTTTCCATTTTGCTTTGGTTGTGCAGAACTCATCCCAAAAGACGTCAAAACTATCCTGTGGTCCAAACCTAGCAAACAAATAATCCAAGGATATCCGAGACTGCTCAAGGCACTTTAAATGCTTGTTATCTTTTACGCCCAGGTCGTTGAGAAATCTTGTCCTAGAGTGGTCCCGGGGAAGTATCATGTTCTTGCCTATGTAACTTAAACGGGTGAGACCGGACATTTCTGCCAAGGTAGGAGTCATCTCACACTCCCCAAATTTGAAAGTTAAGTACCTCTACTAAGTTCGGGCGGGGTGTGATATCAAGAAGAGAAGTTAGGGTACCCAATTTATGCATCAACTCATGCTGCTCTAACGATGAAAACTGTTCCACCACTTGATCAATTTCTTAGGAATCTTTACCACCATCAACACTTTGGATCGAATCAGCGGGTCCATACCTGAATGAAGGGAACATGGTTAACGACTCGGAACACTACTATGACACCACAACATTTCCTTGTGGATAGATGCAAGACACAAATCGGCTATATTTGCAGATTGGCCTAAGTGGCTGAAAGTAACTATTAGTGCAAACTTGACAAAGTTGACCCCTAAGCATGAGAAATACTTCATTTAAAGCTTACATGACTCTAATATCCCAACAATCATGGTCTTAAAGAATTATTTTGCGGAAATGGACTATTTTGCCAAAGTCGTCGATACGGCCAAATGTGGATAGGGACGCAAACCCGATATGGCAGACCTTAGAGTGATATGACACGGTGGTTGAGCTACTTTTGCAAAATAACCCTATTTTGCAAGAATGGCCGATGTGGCCCAAAAGTGGCTAAACATGCAAGAGTTGGCTACGACCCCGGAAGCCAAGGACCTAAGACTTACTAGGAAGACCGGACCTTATGTGGGTTGCCTACGTATCCCTGGAAGACGAGAATCAGGTTCGCGTAGTTCGGAAAGATGCAACTATATTTTGTCTCTTGTAAAATGATGAAAAATGTAAAAACTCTTCGTTTCTTCTTTTTTTTTTTTCGATTTTTCCTTTTTTTTTCTTTTTCTTTTTTCGGCAAAGAACATGGAGGAAAATACTAGTGGGGCCCTATTTGTTTCATTTTCACCCTTCTTTCCGAGACATCGGTCTGCCAAATGACCTTTTACCCTCAAAGATGCAACATTTAGCACATAGGATCATTAAACGTCACTTTGGGCCATGGGCCCATTTCGACATAATTTGGATAGGTTTCCTACAAAGGGACACGGTGCCTGGGACCGAGCCCTAATAGGTCTAAATGACATGATGCAAATAAAAATGACCTAAAGGCTGACCTAAGTTTGGGGTTCACTAACAAGGCAGTTCGGGGAAAGCGTATGGTCGATGGTGGCTGCTTAAGCTTTCCACCCACTCCATACGTCCGTCGGCTTCCCCTCCTAAATTAAGGGTGACTCAACAAAGAGTTCATGCATGCGACGCGTGCTCCGGGACTTGTTGCAGAAAGAAATGACCGGGCAATGCATGTGATGACAGTTATAAAGTGATAAACACATAAAGCAAAAAACTGTAAACACATAAACAACTAGAAAATAACAAAATATAAAAGCATAATAAAAATCAAGTAAAGCTAACGAAAAAGCATAGAACTCAACCAAACATTTTAAAAGCCGACAAATCAAGTACTAGCTCGACAGAGTCCCCAACAGAGTCGCCAGCATAGAATTCAAAGTGTCCCCAACAGAGTCGCCAGAGCTGTCACTCCTCCTTTTTGGCGAGACGAGATTTAACAAACCCTTTTTGGTGGATAAAAAAGCTTAATAAAAATCGTAAAAGGGGTTTTGAATTTTGAATGTGAAAAAGATAGGATTTGAAAAGGGAAATTTTAGAGTCGCCACCTGACAATTGATTCCGGTGTGCCAAGCCACCAGTTTATAACTTAGACTCAAAGTCAAGTTCACACCAGAGATTTGGGTAAGGGGGTTCATTTGACTCGGAGAGAAGGTGTTAGGCATTTTCGGGGTCCCGTGAAAGTCACGGTTGCGTACTCGATTTAGTTGGCTTGTAATACATTTGAATTGAGATAAAAAAACACAGAGGTTTGAGGTCATTCCCACCTACTAAAGAAGGAAAACAAGATTAAAATACTAGAGTTCTACATTTGGCCTCCAAATACAACTACCTCGGGGCATTCCCCGGAATGTCAAATACATAAGTCCCTCGAGGCATTCCCTGGATAAATTCAACTAGGGAATGACCTCTTACCTCAAAAATTAACGAAACGTCCTAGTATTGCCTACCCAAGTGTGATCGGCCTAAACATGCTACTAGGGAGCAATGTAATACAATAAGAAAATAAAATATAAAATAAAGAAAGATAAAAATTTCAGTTCATGGCCTTGTTCTTTTAACTTTTATTTCATGCTTTAACCAAACCCAGTCCAAAAAGCCACAAAAGGACAAGAAAAGGCAAAATGTCACCGTAAATGAGGATATGCTATCGCAAATCCCACATGCGAATCGCACATTGCACATACAAATCGCAGATCAGAACAAAATTTTAGACAGTGTCCAGTGTCAAAAATGCGATCCTATTTGCGATTGCAAAGCATGTCTGCGAACCGCAGATTACACATTTAGATCACAAATCAGAACAGAGTCCTGGGCAAGATTTAATACCAGAAATACGATTTCATCTGCGATCGCATAACAGGTTCGCGATCCGTAGATGTCGCAGATCAAACACAAGGTCTACCCAGGAGGAAGATGCGATACAAGATGCGGTCACATTTACGCAATGCTAACCGCAAATCATGAATGCGATGGATGTCTGAAGCCAAGGCTAAAATTTGCGATAATTATGTCAAAAATGCATACCGCATATCGGTTATGCGGTCGCAGATTTAACGCTGAACGCAGATTAGTTTGATTGTCTGTTTCAATTTTTCCTTTGTTAGACAATTATATCGAACATCAAGCCACTTTACGCTATTCTCTAAGGTGCAATTTGAGCATAGCAATTCACGAAATTAACAAACTGGAAACAAACATCCACAGATATATTATATTTAAGTCATACCAAAGACAATGAGCGAGAATTGAGAAATGAACCTGGATGCAAGTTCCTGCTGGTTCTCTTTTTTGAAAGTCAATCCAAGCAACATGGCTATGGACCACGATTGGAAACTCGAACTGGCAACTCAACTCGAACCCAAGCACCAGAACTGAAGTCGAAGAAAGCAGAAGTATGTGTCCACCTGTTTTTGCTTTTTCTGGACTTGGTGAAGAAGAGAACTAAGACTGAATTAAAATCCCTTTTGTATTTTTGTTTTCTCTGAACTTAAGCTAAATTTAGAACAATTTTAAAACTCTTCCTCACTTTTGATTTACAAATCATCCCCTCAAAGATCTCCCATTTTTCTCTTGATTTCTCTGATTTTTCTTTCAATGATTCTGTATCCCGCTTTAGAACCTTCTCCTTTTTTTTTTCAGACTCTCCCTTCTCTTGCTCTCTAAGAAAACTAACTCCCCTCTAGAATCTCCCAAAATCTATTAGTTGAGTAGTGGGATCGTGGGGTGAGGAGTGTGTGTGCAATCAATTGCGCTGGGGAAAATATTTTATTGTCAGAATTGGTTATCATACGTGGCAGAAATGAGGGGAAGGGGTTTGAGTTATTGGGCTGCTGAATCTGGACTTGTATTTGGATTGGGCTCCAATATAAAATTGGGCCAGAAGTAAAACTGAAAATTTATTTTTAAACATGCCCAAAATACAAGGCTTTTGATTGAATTAAAGAGCTTGGAACTATTTTTGGTATTTTTCAATTTTGAACCTAAAACAAAATTAAATTTAATATTAAAAAGGATTCCTAAAAAATAGGCTCCAATAATTATTCTAAAAGTATTATGACTATTAGAGGTGATTCTGACATGTGGGTCAAGAATTACATGTTTACCTACACCTATACTCCCTGAGTAACTCAATATAAGTGCTTTCTTCATCAACTGCTAGTAAATCACTTAGATAAGTGGACCTCGGTTCTTCGTCAGTGCCAAGCTTTACTTCTTTCAAAGAGTCAACTGTTGTCTTTACCCCTTGTTCAAGTTCAGGCAGAGCATCCTTTGCATCTTCATCTTCTTGAGGGTCCCCATCGTTGAAGTTTATGTGATAACACGGGGAAATATCCTCCAATTTCTCGTCATCCTCCATTAGAGATGAAACACCATGCTCGCCTTGTGCAGTAACATGGTACGAAGAACACACACTTTCTTCGTCTTTATCACGTTCCTTAGTGTAGAACAGAGTATATGGCTTTACCTTTATTACCTCATCACACAAAACCATGACTTTTGTTAGTCGCCTCATTCTTGAAGGAACTAGACTTTGGAAATCCTTAGAGATCTTCTGGATTCTAGGCGAAATGAGTGTTCTTGTATTTCGATAATTTTTCCAGAACTTGTTCCCCTTCTATAATGGACCCAATCTCTTAAATACGGAAGTCCTCACAATTTATTTTCCAAGTCGATCAAAGACAGAAGGTCTGTTAGAAGCTACAGGTTCATCTTTTACAGTGATATAATTGTTGCTCGCCCTTCTTATAGAGATGCAAACTGGTGGAGGTTCCTTGTATCCCAAACCTTCACGTGGTTTCCTTGTAGCAGCTTTTGACGGGAGCTTCCCTAATTTTGTCGGCTCATTGGGATTATATCCAGCTTTTGCAAATAGCCTGTAAGCATTAGGATCAAAGCCTTCGTTTGTACGCTTTGTAGGGAGTGCCACATTCTGAGAATGATTTTGGGCCACAAACCCTCGAAGTATCATTAAGGATAGCTTTACTGCCTCAATTCGTTTGATCGGAAGAGTTAACCCCCTTAGAATATTGGTTTGGAGATTGGATGATTCGCCCTCCTTTTTCTTCTTTTTAGGGACATAGCGGAGCGCAGGAGTTACTTTCTTGCCATGAGACATAATATTCCCTCTATGAGATTTATTTGAGTTAGGGCGTACCTCCTCAGCAACAAATTTGGTTTTATCGGCAACCACCTCAGATTTCTTAATTGTGGACTCGTCATTCTTGCCATTCATGACATCATCAACTTTTAGCTCCTTCACAACGTGGTTCTTCAAATCGAACTTTCCATCGGCAAAGTGTGACTCAGCCTTGGTTGCTTGTCATCAGCAACTATCTTTTTCTTGACTTCACCCTCGTATTACTTCAAACATTGATGGTAGGTAGATGGAACCACTTTAATCTCATGTATCCAAGGCCTTCCAAGCAAGACGTTGTATGAAGCCTTTGCATCGATCATATGCAGCCATGCACTTGATTGCATATCTTCAATGGAGATTCCCAACCTAATCGCGCCTATGTCTCTTTTCCCCCATTGATTAAATCCTTGAATCATCACACGACTTTCTGAGAATTCGTTCATTGGAATACTAAGTTCTTTCACAGTGCGAATTGGCAAGATGTTCACTGAGAATCGTCCATCAATCAAAATTCTATTTACCCTTTCATCATACATATAACCAACCAGGTACAACGGGCGGTTATGAGGAGTGTCACCTAGTAGAAGATCGTCATTTGTGAACTTTAACTTTTTCCTCGCAAGCATTAACTTCTTGAGGAATGGACTTGATGAGCTTTTCTGAAGATGGTGCCAACGGTAGGTCATCACTCATTTCTTCCCCTTTATCAACATTGCAATAAGAGGCCTTAATACCATCATGAAAAATCTTCATGCGGAACTAACTTGGCAAGAAATCCTCCAAGGTCACTGGATCTCGTGGCTTATGAGGGTGGTGCACCTCCACTTTTGCTTTCTTTTAAACGCTTAACTGGATTATGTTTCCTTGGTCTTTTTACCATCATTTTCCTTGTTGGTTTTTATTTTGATTCTTTTTGTAGGCTTCTTTTGTGGCGCCTTTTCGATGAGTCACAAACGTCCAATCTTCATCATCATCAAGCTGATCAACTTCAACTTTGTGTTCTCTAGTAATTCATCATCTTTACTTTCTTTGAAACTACATAATTCATCTGGACTGAATGAACCAAATGTGATAGAGACTTGGTTTGCACTTGCTTTCTCATCTTCAAGCACGATTTTCTTTTCACGAGCCCAGTTCATAACCTTGTCCTTGAAAACAAAGCACTTCTCCAGAGGGTGGCTCACAAGTCGATGCAGTAATTTGGGTCATTCCTTTTCCCAGCTTCATTTGGCCGCTTAATCTCCGGAAGATCAATGAGATTTAACTCGAGGAGTTCTTCAAAAATTGCTGGCACATCAGAGTCCAAAAATGGGTACTCCCTCTCTTGCATTTCTTGTAGAGTCAACTTTCCACTTGGCTTATCTTGAAAAGGAGTGGATTTCATACTATGTTTCTTGCTCACCTTCATTGTGAACTATACAAGTGATGTGTTGACATTCATAGCTTCTTTGTTTTTAGTATTGAGTACAAACTTGCTCTATTTCTTGACTTCTTGCCTGTCGTTCCCTATGCGAGGCTCATAGATAGGCAGCGTTTCATTTCCAGCGGAGGCCATGTGAGGGAACGAGCCGCAAGTTCTTCAAATGTGCTAGGCTTGATACCTTACAAGATGTCGCACAGTCCCAAATCCATGTCTTGGATGCACATCTTTATGCCAGAAGCTTCACTAAGCATGTCTTTGCAATTGAGGCTTGTCCTCCAATGATTGATAAAGTCGATAACTGGTTCACCCTTTCGTTGACCAGTATTTGTAAGTTCTATCATACTCACAGTACGTCTAGTGCTATAAAAGAGATTGAGGAACTCTTGCTCTAGTTGATCCCAACTATCAATAGATCTAGCCTCGAGGTCTGTGTACCAATCAAAAGCATTTCCTTTTAGTGAGGGGACAAACTGCTTGATGAAGTAATCACCATAAGTCCCAGCATTGTTGCACATCTTGACCAAGTGCATCGTGTGTTGCTTTAGATTGCCTTTGCCATCAAACTATTGAAAATTTTGAGGTTGATAGCCAGCAAACATCTTCAACATATTGATCCTTGCAATATACGGCTTTGCGCATGTAAGAGAGGACTTGGCAATAACTTCATACTTATTTTTAATAGTTCCTTCAATGAATTCCTTTAGTTGATCGATTGGAATTATCCCTTCAGATGAGACATGAATAACCTTAGCAGATGCTACTTGTCTTGGGGGAGAATCACTCTCTTGAACTTCTAGGAGCTTGCCAGGTGCATGGGTGGATTCTTCTTCTATCAAGATTCCCACCATATCTGTTAGCTTGTCAATTCTAGCATCTTGATTTTGTATGCACTTGGTCAAGCTAGTGATTGCTTCCGTCAAGTTTTCCAACTGCTCCCCCACAGATGAAGCGTTTGTCACCTTGGGTTACATGATTGTTGAAGACGACGGAGAGTAGCATGGATTGTCACACAGATTTATCCTCGATTGGCTTATGCTATGCGGGGTAAGTGGGCAGGATCCGTCACTTGAAATATAATCATCTTCCTTCACAGCAGAGTTCTTCAATCCGGAGAGGTCACGCAGAGCAAGAATTTTCTTAATCTTTTCAGCAACATCGCTTCCTCCTTTGAGTGCGCTTATAGAAGATCTTGCTCTTTTTGTGAATGGAGATCCGAAAACAGGATGTTGATGCGGATGACACTTGTAGTGGTTGTTGTCCTAAAAAGCTTGCTTTGCTCCTCGTAGTTGGTTCAAAGCTTCCAAAGGTAACATCGAGGATGCTTCCCACATCAGCATTAAACTTGAAATTAACAGTCTTGGTGGAAATTGATCTGGAGTTAACCTTATTTAGGGCGATTTCGATGTTCTTAAACTTTGGTGATTGAAAAGTTGAGATGAGAAGTAGAGATTGTCCCACTAGGCGTGCTAGATTTAGTAGGCAAGAAATTCCGTCAAGAAAAATAATCGAGACCGAAAAATATTACAATAATCGTAGTATTTTATTTAAAATAATTTGAGTGTTACAATCTCTATGGTTCCTCTGATTCTTCTTTTCAATAATAAATAAATTTATGGGCCGTTGAGTTTGATCTTGAATCTATATTTGTTTTCACGAATAATGATCTCGAATTCAATTATTAAGAACTTTGATTTGAACTCCTACTCCTTAAACCTTGATTTGTTCTTCGTTCTTGAGCTTGAACTTGATTTCTTGAACTTGAACTTGATTGTTTGAACCTTGAAACTTGTAGAGAAATTTGCGGCATTTGATCCACAAGCTCTCTCTTGCTTCTTGTTTTAACTTCTCGTGTCTTGTCTGAGTTATGAAGACCCCTATTTATAGTTGTGGAAGGGAAGAGTTGTGATGAGAACAAACTCTTTTCGACCATTCAGATTGAAGCGTGACAAGGCTGCATTTGATTGGCTGGAACATGTCATCTTGCACATGTGGCGCAATTTCATTGGCCTTTTAATTTAACTTGACATGCCTTGTCATTTTGACACGTGGCATGGTTCTATTGGTTTTCCATTTGACTTGGCGTGCCACGTCATTTGACACGTGGCACCAACTGGGCCTCTAGGAGGATGACATATTGGGGCTAATGAAGTGGGCTCATCATTTGTAGCCCAGCTAAATGGGCTAGCCTAATCAATATTTATTGGACTTAAGTAATTAATCCAATTATATTAACCCAATATTTATTTGGACTAATATATTTAAAATATAGTGCAAATACTTTTACTGAATTTAAATTCAATAAATTTTGCATGCCTACACCTAGTTCATATACACTAGCTAGTGTTCCAACGAATAACGGCAAAGTGGCTAGTTGTCATTTTGTGCATCATTTAAAGTTTTATTTTCCAACAATAATCCGTCTATAAGTACTTCAAGCTGCGTTTAGAAATTGGCGGTTTGAACAAAGAAGCATTTTAATATGATATTAAACAAAGACAATATGTTTTGGGAAATCCAATATGTATTTGCTGACCACTAATTAGAATTTAATGGAATTCAAAGACAATAAACTGCACGTAACATACATTATTATGACTGAAAAAGTAAGAAAATATATTGAGAGGTGAATGCACAAAGACAAGCAATGAAGATTCGAACTAAGAAAGAATTATGCTTTTTCCCATCTAGAGAAACAAGAAAATGACAATTTCAGGCAAATTCCAATAGCTTTAGCCTCTTTAACGCCAACCATTTTGGACATTTAGCTTAGTGACAGTCTTCACTATGTTTTCCTTATTTGTCATCTTTCTTAATCGATATATTATATATACTCAAACTTTAGACAAAATTAACTTCAACCAGTTATTAAAAGAAAAAGGAAACTGCTATATTTGTTACTTTAGAGCTGCAAAAAATGGCGATAACAACGTTTCCAACTGTCGATAAATGTGCATCGATAGGGCGCGAAAAGGAAACGGTGGTGGCGGACATGGACGGAACTTTGCTTCGAGGCCGAAGCTCTTTCCCTTATTTTGCCTTAGTTGCTTTTGAAGTTGGAGGGGTTTTAAGGTTACTTTTCCTTCTCTTGGTTTCGCCACTGGCTGGACTCCTGTACTATTTCGTCTCGGAGTCTGCAGGAATCCAAGTTCTTATTTTCACGACGTTTGTAGGAATGAAGGTATCTGATATAGAATCGGTAGCACGTGCAGTGCTACCAAAATTCTATTCCGGAGATCTTCATCCTGAGTCGTGGAAAGTGTTCTCTTCATGTGGGAAACGTTACGTTTTGACTGCTAATCCGAGGGTTATGGTGGAAGCATTCTTAAAGGATTTCTTAGGAGCTGATATAGTTTTAGGGACTGAAATTGGAATTTATAAAGGTAGGGCTACTGGTTTTGTTCAGAAGCCCGGAGTCCTTGTAGGGAAGAATAAAGCTGATGCTCTTAAAAAGACTTTTGGAGAGACTCAACCTGAGATTGGATTGGGTGATCGTCATACTGATATTCCTTTCTTGGGTTTGTGCAAGGTTAGGTTCTTTACCATATTTATTCATCAACTAATATGTTTTCTACTCATATTAATCTCTCTCTCTCAAAGTAGTTCAACATAGAAAAGAGATGAAAATTGCGTAATATGCACTACCTAGAACCACAACATATATAGTCCAACAAACGTTGTGTATTCTATCTGACATTGAAGTAAATGTATGAACTTTTCTACATCCTGTGTTCCAATTTAGGTGATACTATTTCCGTATTAGTCCGTTCTAAAAATAATACTGACATTTTTATATTTGGTAATATTTAACCTCATACTTTTAATTTTACCTTTAGCGAGAAGTTTCTATAGTCACACGTATTAAGACATATTTTTTTTTTTGTGTTATGACTTGTCTAACACTACAAGTCTTAAAAGTTTTATAGCAACACAAATATTATGACATCTTTAAAGCTGCGAATTTCAAAAGTCTTCATTTCCTTGTTAAATTTTGCGACTAGTCCAACATTGTCACATAAATTGGAACATAGAAAGTATGACATCTGAATAGAAGGAAGATGAAAAACTTGTTTTATAAGATCAAGAAAAAATTCATGTTCGTATTCTACTATGTGAATATTATAATCTTGGAACTCGATGAAGTAACAAAGTTAAAAATGCAGGAGGGCTACATTGTGCCTCCAAAACCAAAAGTTAAGGCAGTAACCACAGACAAACTTCCCAAGCCAATCATTTTCCACGACGGCCGATTAGTTCAAAAGCCAACACCAATCATGGCATTGCTCATCATTCTATGGATCCCCGTTGGTTTCATCCTTGCTTGCTTGCGCATTGCTGCTGGATCACTCCTCCCTATGCCAATTGTCTACTACGCATTTTGGATACTAGGCGTTCGTGTAACCGTTAAGGGTATCCCTCCACCTCCTGTGAGGAAATCGGGTGTCCTCTTTATTTGTTCCCACAGGACTCTTCTTGACCCTATCTTTCTCTCCACCGCCCTTGGCCGACCTATTCCAGCTGTTACATACTCCGTTTCACGACTTTCTGAAATCATTTCACCGATTAAAACGGTTAGACTGAATCGTGATCGAGCTTTGGACGCTTCCATGATCAAGAAACTCCTACAAGAAGGCGATCTTGCAATTTGTCCCGAGGGGACTACTTGTAGGGAACCGTTTCTTCTTAGGTTTTCGGCCTTGTTTGCTGAGTTAACCGATGAGCTCGTGCCAGTGGCCATGGTGAATAAGATGAGCATGTTTCATGGTACGACGGCGAGAGGATGGAAAGGGATGGACCCTTTTTACTTTTTCATGAACCCTAGCCCGGCTTATGAAGTTACATTCTTGAACAAGTTGCCCTATGAGATAACCTGCAACTCTGGCCGAAAATCAAGTTATGAAGTGGCTAATTACATACAAAGGGTCATTGCTGCAACCCTTAGTTATGAGTGTACTACTTTTACAAGGAAGGATAAGTATCGTGCACTTGCTGGAAATGATGGCACTGTTGTGGAGAAGCCTAAGACCAATAAGCGTATAATGGGATGCTAATTTAATATCAGCTATACTTAGCATTAATTAGAAGATATCAACTTTTTAAATATTGATCATGTACTTAAGAATGGTAAGGGTACTCGTTAGAAATAAAAAAGTTATACATCTATTTCTTCTTGTATTTGCATATCATTGGAATCAAGACTTCATGACTGTCAATTAATTGGATTGTTTTAACTTTTATGCAAAAGTTTGCTCAGACTACTGGAAGAACCAAAATTGATAGAATCAGTTAAAAAGTAGAAGCAAATCTCAAAAAAGATGCGGTGAAATTGCATGAATTTCGTTATGGTTGCGTCAATCCTTATATTTAATCCCTTCTTTGTGAAAATATAATATTATGCAATTAAAAAGAGGATGCATTTCATTACCTCTCGTAATATAACTCCATGAAAATTGTTGGGTTCAACTAACTCAAAGATACTTTTAACATTTTGTGATATTATCCGCTTTAAGACCAAGCCCGCGCGGTTTTCCCCAAAAGCCCTCACACCATTAAGAGATCCCTACACCTTATATGTAGGCGCCAAATCTTTTCAACTACCAATGTGGGAATTGTTCGTACACCCAATAATCTCCCCTCCGAACTAACTTTCACATGGCCTATCACCGCGATCCACAGACCTATTTCTGAGATTCACTACAGTTTCTCCTCGAACTAAGTTTCATTGGCTCATTATCACGATCCACATGTCAATTTTTGAGATTAACTGTGTGTCACCCATGTTATTAAAGTATTTATAACAAATAGAGCCTCGCACAAGCTTCTGCTTGTCTGTGTGCATCTCTAAACTCATAAGGGAATGTAAATCGAGCTAAACGTCATTACTTTACTTTCACCAATACTTGTCCCGTCGAACTTGGCTTTTACTTATAGGGATAATGAGTTTCCTAAAAATACGAGAAAATAAATTCAAGACTTAAATAATAAATCTTCCCTTGGCTCTTGAATTCTCTTTATCAACATATCACGTCTCTCTGCCTTGCTCTCAACCCTCGTAACGGCTCCACTAAGTACATCAAACATCAATCAAGTCTAGGCAATGCCTAAACTTATTGGCCGGGACTTTATTGGTCATCATATCGGTTGGATTCTCATGTGTAGCCACTTTCTTCACATCAGTAACCCCCTTTGATATAATATTTATGGTAAAATAATATCTAACTTCAATATGCTTCATCCGCTCATGTAACATCTGATTCTTAGTAAGATGAATGCCATGCACCAACCTTGGGGACAGACACAACACTCAATACCTTAACTTGATCGAGTGGACCTACTTATTGAGATATACATTTTATAACTCATGCATGCTTTAGAAACATAAACCTTTCTTAGAATGATTTGCCTTTCATGAATTAGTAGACATTTAATAACAAAGGAAGTTATTCATGCATGCCAAATGAGATCTCAATAGGAAATGATAAAAGCATAATCTAACCACTTGTGATTATGGAGCCTCTATAATATCATGAATAAAAAAAAAATCGACGACAAGACCCGACTATACCCAAAAGAACAAGCACCATGAAATATGATAGATACCCCGAGCATAAATAGGGCTCGGCAAAAGTCTGGAAGACGAGGGATACGTCTAGCGAGGATCCACACCGTCCACAGTAACACTACTTGTATCTATGAAAAAGATGCAGCGCCCCGACAAAAAGGCGTAAGTACATGATGAATAGTAATATCTTGCATCGTAAGTTAACTCTTATAAGATGGGACAGATCATAAGAAATAAACATGGATCGAAAATAGAAAATTTCAAAGCAGTAAGCATTTTATTTCATTAAGTAAAGCATAAGAGAGTTTGAGTTTTAAACCCTTTTTAGTAAGAGTCCCTAGCCACTGACATATATAGCCACCACGTGCACTTTATGGCGCTCTGGCCTAAGACCGGGCGGATGTGCCATCTCACCATAATGTAGTGTGGGTACTGCGTTACGACCCAAATTTCACTAGGATTGTAATAGCACCTAATCCAACCTGCTAGGAGAACCAATAGAAAATAAAACTCAGATATAAAATCATATGAGCTAAATAAGTCGTAAAGAGGGCTAATAACATAATATGAGTATACATAGCCAGGATAACTTACCTTTTTCAAAATAAGCTTCAACCTTCAAGAATGCCTTTTCCTCTCTATGGTCTCTATACGTCCACAATCTAGCCAAATAATACTCAACAAGATTTTCAGTGGGAATCTGTCCAACAAGGAAAAAAAATTCAATCTTTATTAGAATCTAAAAATTAAAAAAAATTCAACCAGGTCTCACATGATCAAAACTCGAGACCAAGACCAAATCAGTGAACCATAAAACTCCCAAATCGAAATATGTAATTTATTTCCAAATCAGAGTTCATTTTGATGTTCAAAACCATAAATTTTACTTTCGTAAGTTTTAGTTCAATATCCCCTTTCCCCCTTTGTCACGATCCCAAAATCCCACCTGAGGTAGTCGTGATGGCAACTAGTCTCTTAGACTAGGTAAGCCTAACACACAAGAGAATTTAGCAGAAATAACAACTAAAAATATTAAATTAAACTGATAAATCTCATGACAACATTAATACTGAATAAAAATCACAAAATTCACAAACGATGAAATTGAGTTATAAGCTCTAAGAAGTACACTAGGAAATCTCTAAATATAATACTGTCTGATGTGAAGATAAACAGCGGAAAAGACAATACTAGAAGGTGACTCCGAGGCCTTTGAGGGTTAAGTAGATATACCTTGAAGTCTCTGAGATACCAGTCAACTCAATGGCATCAGGCACGAGCAGAAATACCTGGATCTGCACAAAAATATGAAGAAAGCATAACATGAGTACACCACAGCGGTACCTACTAAGTATTAAGCCTAACATCGATAGAGTCACGAGGCCAGGTCATAGTCTTTGATTCTTGGTTTTGATGTTATTTATGATAGTTCGAGCTTTTGGATTAGTTTGGATAATGTATATGTACTTGTTGGTATGATTGGACGGGCCCCCAAGGGGCTCAGTTGTGTTTTGAATCATTGGTTGAAAGATGTGTTGGTATGATACAGGTCAGGCAGGAGCAACTCATGCTCATTATCGAGAAGAGAATGGATGCCGTATGCCATGGTCAACTGTATCAAAATAGGATGGCTAATTCATTTAACAAAAGGGTGAAGCCTCGCCAGTTAGTACCGGGGTAGTTGGTTTTGAAAAAAAGTATTCCCTCACCAGGAAGAAGTCAAAGGAAAGTTCGCACCAAATTGGCAAGGTCCTTATGCGGTCCACTAAGTGTTGTCGGGAGGACCCCTGAGCTTTGCAGAGATGGATGGAAGAGTCAACAGGAAGCCTATCAACTCAGACGCAATCAAGAGATATTACTTTTGAAGACAATAGATTTAAGGTTTGGCTGTAACATAACTACGCTCAACCTGACTTCCCACGAAGGGATACGTAGGCAACCCAGGTAGGGTTCGATTTCTCTCTCCCCCTTTCTTTTGTAATAAAAAATCCAAATATCATTTTGTATGTACCCGGAACTGCGTCTCGACTTTATTTCCTTTGGAAGAAATACGTAGGCAATCCTCATCGGATTCAATCATCTTTTATAATTGAACTACGTTTTGGCCTGATTCCATTTGGACACGCAGGCAGTCTGAGTAAGACTCGACCATTTCATTTTCAATCTCATTATTTTTGCATCCGGTGTAATCGAACTACGTCTTGACCTGATTCTATTTGGATATGTAGGCTGCATGAGTCAGGCTCGATCATATTCATCATATTTTCTCTATCATTATTCACGAACTACATTCAGACATGATTTCGTTTCAGATACGTAGGCAACCGGAAAGGGTTCGGTCATAACTCTAGGATCCTTTGTAATGCATTAGTCAGATTAGGACACAATCGCAGCGGCAAGCAGCCACGTCGCCAGAAGCATCATGGAGGATCGACATTAATGGGATAGAGTCTTCAAGTGACGACGCTCGCGTTTAAGGAACTTTCGAAACATGTCATAATCCGGAAAAATGACATTTACCATAAAACAATGATTTTCAAAATATTTTCTAAATATATCATAATTTGTTCCACCTATTGAATTTTGCCGCATAACCTCATCAAGACCAGGCAAGTCCAGGACTGCGATCGACACAAACCAACACCCCCTCCCTGCTAAGAATTTTTCTTCGAGTGCAGGGCAAATAGGACATAAGGAAGTGCTGGAAATACACTGGGGCAAATGACAGATCTGCCGCTCTCTCATGACTATCATCTCTCTTTCTTTATTCAAATTTTATTTGTGTAACTAAAACTAACTCTTGAATCATTTACAGGTATTTCAGAACCAGGCCGCTGACGCAAACAAGACATATTATACATAGCAAACCATCTGCTCAACTGAATGAAGCATGTTGTATATAGCAAGCCGTCGACTTCACCAATTGGAGCCCTGTATATAGAAAATTGTCAGCTGAGTCAATTGGAGCACCTTGTACAAAAATCGAGCCACTGGATTCATCAATTGGAGCCCTGTACATAACAAATCGTCAACTCAAAATCGGAGCATCCTGTACAAATCGAGTGTCTGCTTCGTCAACCGAAGCCCTGTATATAGCAAACTGTTCGCTTCACTAATAGGGAGCTATCTGCACCGCCACTCCGCCACATCGGAGATCAGAACTGTTTATTATTTTCTAGAATCTCAGGAACTATCCTTTCTAGTTGCCCTGATGTGCCAGAGAATTTCGGCAGATTTTGATACTACTTGCTTAGATTTTAACTTGTTTTACGTGCAAATTCCCTCGATACTTATGTAATTTTAGTGTATTTGCAGTATATCAAGTGTAAGGACCTAAAAGCATGGAAAAGAGCTCAAAAAAGCCAACTAAAGACAAGAAAAGAGAAGAAAAGCATCGCAGAGGTGAATATGCTATTGCAAACATCACATGCGAGCCGCATACTTCACGTCAAAATCGCAAACTCAGACAGACTTCTGGGCAAATTTTCATGTCAAGAATGTAGTCGCATATGCGACCGCATAACTATTATACGAGCCGCATAGGTGTACATGGAGATCGCAGACACAAGCAGAGTTTTGGATGAAGTTCAGAGTCAGAAGTGCGATCGCATATGCGATCGCATAACTGGTATGCGAACCATAGAATCAACCGCATATCAAGTATGAAGTCTACTGTATGATGGAATTGCGATGTGAAATACGATCGAATTTCTTTAATGCAAACCGCATATCATGAATGCTATGAAGGCAAAACCCAGAGGTGAAATCTGCGAAGGCGTGTAAGAATTGCAGACCACATTTCTATTATGCGACAGAAATGCGGTCGCATTGTTGACTTCAGGGGCAAATCAGTCCGAATTTTGCCTCGATTTTTGAGCCCCTATAAATAGGTCTATTAGGATTTTGTGGGGACTATCTTGTTAGAATTTAGAGCAGAAAGTACAAGGGTCGAATTATTTTATCTCTTGGAAGCTTTTGGGCCAATTATCTTCTATTTGTAAGCATTATGACAATTATTATTCTTTCAATTTCAGTTTCTAGGATGAGTAGCTAATCTTAAACACTAAGGTTGTGAACCCTAATTGGGTGTGAAGTTATTGGGTGTTTGATATTGAATATATATTCAACGGTTGATTGATATTTGTTTAATTCTCATTCTTTAAACAATTGTTGGTGGTTGCAAACATTAACAAACGCCATTAAATTCCATCTTTGCTTGGGAAAGCGGGGTAGAATTTGGTAGAAGCAAATTTCAAAGACTCAAGGCTTTAAACCTTGTTTAATAAAACGCTTAGGAATAAGTGGGTTTTAATTTGGTATAAATTGATTGTTCTCAATCAGAACTCTTTTACATTTGGGAAAATTATAAAGAGAAAATATTACCCAACTATCGGAAAATATTGGGTAATCAATTAGACATTAATTGCATATCAAAAGATTCTTCCGTTGGACATAAATCATATTGACATCGATAGCATTACAATTCATTAAAGGGGACACAACCTTGGTTTCCATAATCATATTATTCATATTCGTAATATTGCAATTAGTCTTTATTTTAACTTAAATTCAATTCATACTTCTGTTACGATTACCTGATAGAATTACGACTGTAGTTGAGTACTATGCTAATCAAGTAAAAGTTTCACACCTATTCCCTTGGGATTCGACCCCAACCTTGTTGGGCTATTATATTTGACATCAACCGCTTAAATTATTTATTAAGGTGTAATTTGAGCGTATAAAATTTTGGCGCCGTTGTCGGGGAATACGGTTTTGAAATTACTAATTAGTGTATACTTTACTGTACGTCTGAATCTACTCTATCACACTTTGTTTGTTTTGGTTGGTGTTGATAGGAAAACATGTCGGACTATGGTGATGATGTGGAGATAGAAGTGGAAGCAAATCCTTTTGCGGACATTGAGGAGTACATCGAGGACACAAATGCTATTGTACCTCCTGCTATTGGTGCTGCAACCTTCAAAGTGGAACACAACTTAATTCTGATGTTTAAAGTGGAGGGATTTTTCAGGAATTCCACTGATGATGATCCAACACAACATCTCAGAAATTCTTGGGTGTATGTGCAATGCACAAGCAGAATAATATCTCCGATGATGCCCTGAGGTTGAGATGCCTCAAGTATTCTCTAGTTGGGGACGCAAGGAAATGGCTCCAGAATCTTCCTTCAAATTCCATACATTCCTGGCCCGAACTTGTCCGAGCCTTCTTGTTGAAAAGGTTTCCACAAAGCAAGAAGTCCGAGCTCAGGGATAAAATTTTCTTCTTCAAGAAACTACCAGGTGAACAACTACATGAAGCATGGGATCACTTTAAACTATATTTGGTGAGGTCCCCAAACCATGGTTTCCCGGATTCCATTTTGTTGGAAAATTTTTACATGGGTTTGGATCCGATGAACCAATCAATTGCAAAGAATGCAGCTGCCGGAACGTTCATGGACAAGTCATTCGTAAGGGTGACACAAATACTGGATAAAATGGCAAAGCATAACCAAGCTTGGCATTCTGAGGACTCCACAGGTGGAATTGCAATTGGCTCTCCTTCCTTGAGCAACATGATTAAGGAAAATCAAGAGAGAGATCAAGTGATTGCAGAACTTGCTACGAATGTCAATGTGTCGACGAAGATGTTCACTGAAAACCAAAAGAAGAAAGTGAATGTGGTCGAGAATGTGCAGCCGATACCAAATGAAGATTATGAGGAGGCAAACTATGTCAACAACTCTCAAGGAGGGTACCAAAGGCAGAACTACTAAGGTCAAGGTTCACAGAATCAATGGAGGCCAAACCCACAAGGGCAAGGTCACCGCCAATGGCGAAATGACCAAGGTGGCTCAAACCAAGGAAACTGGAGCAACAACAACAACTTTTCAAGTCGAAGTTCCAATCCTTATATTCCCCCGAAGGGTGAGTACTCAAATCAAGGTTCCTCCAGTGAGTCTAAATTGGAAAGTATGCTTGAAAGGATACTACAAAATCAAGAAAAATCAGATAATTCCATGAGGAACATGACCGAGTTGGTTGGCTCTCATACTGCGGCTATTCAAAAACTGAAAATGCAAATGAGAGATCTTTCTCGTGAGCAACATCCACAGCAGAAGAGAACACTACCTAGTGATACAATTTCAAATCCAAAGGGAAGTGGGAGTGGCCCAACTTCTCATATCATGGCAATCACTACCAGGAGTGGGAAGATAATACAAGGAAAGGGTGACCAAGCGGTTGATGTGGAAGAATTTGAAAAAGGAGTTGAGGTTGAAGAGCCTAATGTTGTTGAAGTTGAGAAAACTCCGGAGGTTGTGCAAATCCGAGAAGAGACCCGAGAAGGGATGAAGGAAAAGGCAGAAGAAACATCAAACATTCTTCCGCCGATTCCTAGACCCCCTCCTCCTTTTCCTCAACGAATTGCAAGAAGAGTTGATGATAGCAAGTTTGAGAAGTTCTATGATGAAGCAATTATCTGTGAACATACCGTTCTTGGAGGATTTTCAAGAAATGCCTGCTTTTGCTGAATACTTAAAAGATTTGATTAAAAGAAGAGAACCACCAAGAATGAGGTGGTGAATATGACTCACCAGGTTAGTTCTATTATTGCTACAAACCCCATTCAGAAGAAAGAAGACCCGGGAGCCTTTACTATTCCTTGCACTATAGGGGGTGCGTGATTTTGCAAAGGCCCTTTGTGACAATGGGGATAGCATTAATTTAATGCCTCTTGCCATCTACAAACAAGAAGGATTAGGAATGCCAAGGCCAACAAGTATGAGGTTGCAAATGGCTGATTGTTCAATCAAAAGACCGGTTGGAATTGTTGATGATGTGATTGTGAAAGCGGGGAAGTTTCATATACCTGCTGATTTTGTAATTCTTGACTGTGCTGTTGACAAAGAAATCCCTATCATCTTGGGGAGACCTTTCCTAGTCACTAGGAGAGCACTTATGGATTCGGAACGGAATGAAATCAAATTCCGAGTGAATAATGAAGAGGTTACATTCCAAGCAAGTAAGGGTATGATGCTACCGAATGAGTATGAGAGCATTTCGGTTATTGATATTGTTGACGAGGTGGAAGATGCTGTTGAAAGTAAGATGGAGGAACAATGCCTCGGGGAAGAATTGGCTGCTATCTTGGTGAACTTTGACGGTGAGGATATGGATGGTTTTATGGAGTCCGTAAATACATTGGAGGGGCGTGGTTCTTACTCTTATGCTCCACCAAAGCTTTCTCTCGATTTGGAGAATAGATCTACACCTCCTGCAAAGCCATATATTATTGAGCCACCACAACTAGAGCTCAAACCACTTTCTCCGCACTTGAGGTATAAATTTCTTGGCTTAAATGATACTTTACCAGTAATTGTTTCTTTTTTGTTGAATGATGTGCAGGTGGAACAATTGTGAAATTCTTGAAGGAGCATATGCAAGCCATTGGATGGACAATTGCAGACATTCGTGGGATCCCTGCTGGAATTTGCGAGCATAAGATTCAATTGGAAAGTGGGACCAAACCGAGAGTGGAGCACCAACGACGGTTGAACCCGTCAATGCAAGAAGTAGTTAAGAAGGAAATAATCAAATGGTTGGATGCCGGGGTAGTCTACCCCATTGCTGATAGTTCGCGGGTGAGCCCGGTGCAATGCGTGCCAAAAAAGGGAGGCATGACTGTGATTACAAATGAGAAAAACGAGCATATCCCAACAAGAATAGTAACCGGCTGAAGGGTGTGCATGGACTATCGAAAACACAATAGTGCTACATGCAAGGACTATTTCCCTATGCCTTTTATTGATCAAATGCTTGATCGGCTAGCGGGAAAGTCCTTCTATTGTTTTCTTGATGGATACTTCGGCTACAATCAGATCAACATAGCATTGGAGGATCAAGAGAAGACGACATTCACATGCCCCTATGGAACATTTGTGTTTAGCCGGATGTCATTCGGTTTATGCAACACTGCGGCCACATTTCAAAGATGCATGATGTCCATCTTCTCCGACATGGTGGAGGATTTTCTTGAGGTCTTTATGGACGATTTCTCGGTGGTAGGTGAGTCTTTTGAGCATTGTCTTAGTAATCTTAAACAAGTGCTCAAGAGATGTGAAGAGACCAACCTTGTGCTGAACTGGGAGAAATGCCAATTCATGGTGGATGAAGGCATTGTATTGGGACATAAAGTCTCAAGGCATGGCATAGAGGTAGACAGGGCTAAGATAGAAATCATTTCTATGCTTCCTCCACCCACTTCCGTCAAAGGTGTTCACAGTTTTTTGGGGCATGCCGGGTTCTATAGGCGTTTCATCAAGGATTTTCAAAAGATTGCAAATCCTATGTGCAAACTCCTTGAGTAGGATGCCAAGTTCGTGTTCGATGAGAAATGCCTCAAAGCTTTTGAGGAGTTGAAGCAAAAGCTCACCACGGCACTTGTTATTGTCACACCTGATTGATCACTTCCTTTCGAACTTATGTGTGATGCCAGTGGTGTAGCCATTGGAGTAATGCTTGGCCAACGTCACAACAAAGTTCTTCATCCGATCTACTATGACAGTAAAACACTTAATGGGGCGCAGATGAACTACACAGTGACTGAACAAGAACTTCTGGCCATTGATTATGCTTTTGAGAAATTCCGTGCTTATTTGTTGGGTTCCAAAGTGATAGTGTGCACAGACCATGCAACTCTTCGCTATCTCATGGAAAATAAGGATGCAAAGCCTCGGTTTATTCGATAGGTTTTGTTGCTGCAAGAGTTCGACTTTGAAGTAAAGGATCGGAAAGGAACTCAAAATCAAGTGGCGGATCACTTGTCAAGAGTTGAGGAAGCTGGGAGACCAAAAGGAGATATGGAAATCAATGATGCATTCCCAGATGAACACATATTGGCCTTATCTAATACCTTTGCTCCTTGGTATGCCGACATCGCTAACTACCTAGTTAGTGACCTTATTCCGGAAGGGTTGGAGTCATACCATAAGAAGAAGTTCTTGAGAGATTGCCGGAATTACTACTGGGAAGAGCCTTTCTTATTCCGTGTTTGCACGGACAACATCATCAGAAGATGCGTGCCAGAAGAAGAAATGATGCAAATTCTAAAAGCTTGTCATGACTCACCGGTTGGGGGTCATCATGGGGGAAATAGAACATCGGCGAAGGTTTTGGAATGTGGTTATTATTGGCCTTCGATCTACAAGGATGATAATCAATTGGTTAAGGCTTGTGACCAGTGCCAACGACAAGGTCCAATCTCTAAGAGGCATGAAATGCCAATGCATTTCGTGATGGAGATTGAAATCTTTGACGTTTGTGGAATTGACTTCATGGGCCCTTTATAAGTTCATGCGGTATGAAGTATATTTTAGTGGCTGTGGACTACGTGTCCAAATAGGTAGAAGAAATTGCCCTACCAAACAATGAGGCCTGGAGTGTGACCACATTTTTAAAGAAGAACATTTTCACTCGGTTTGGCACTCCCATAGCCATTCTCAGTGATGGGGGGTCGCATTTCTGCAACAAGGCCAAAGTTCTCCTTGAAAGTACGGTGTCAAGCACAAGGTAGCCACACCCTATCATCCGCAATCAAGCGGTCAAGTGGAGGTCTCCAACCGTGAAATAAAGAGCATTCTAGAAAAAACGGTTAATGCAAACAGGACCGACTGGTCGAAGAATCTAGATGATGCACTGTGGGCATACCGCATAGCATACAAGACCCCCATTGGTACGTCGCCTTATCGACTAGTTTTTGGAAAATCTTGCCATCTACCTGTAGAACTAGTGCACAAGGCTATGTGGGCCTTAAAAATACTGAACATGGACTGGGCAGAAGCTGGAACTTTGAGGCTAACACAACTAAATGAAATGGAGGAATTCCGCCTCCATGCTTATGAAAGTGAAACTGTGTATAAAGAGAGAATGAAGTTTGTCCATGATAAGAAGATCCTGAAAAGAGAATTCAAGGCAGGTGATTTGGTATTGCTTTTCAACTCCAGACTAAAGTTATTTCCGGGAAAACTAAAATCGAAATGGTCTGGTCCTTTCAAAGTAGTCGATGTCTCTCCCTTTGGAGCCGTAGAATTAGCATCGGAGGATGGGCTCCGAACTTTCAAAGTGAATGGTCAAAGAATCAAGAATTACTTGGGATCAGATGGTGAGAAGCATTTGGTGGAGCAGCTGGCTCTAAAAGATGGTCCATGCCCGACCATGGAGTAAATTCAGAGGAGTCTCAACTTCGTCGTGCCGCGACGTTAAATCAAGCGCTTCATGGGAGGCAACCCATGTGTGGTAACATTTATTTTTGTTTGTTGTTGTAAATTTTTTTAAGTTTTTGATAGATAGGTTTCATCAAGCTATTTGAAGGGTGTGTTAGAATGCAGGAGTTCAAAAGGACACAATACTGGGAAAGAATGCTTAAAAAGTAAAGAAAAACTACTATGTAACGGTTGCTGCATAAATGCGGTCGCATTTGCAATATGCGAACTGCATTTGTATCGCAAACTGAAGCAGAGAGTTGAGCTAAAATGGTTGACAAAACTACGACAGTGTAATGCAGTTTGCGGATCGCATTTGCATTATGCGATCCGCAATTCTACTGCAACATAAGCCGAGAGTTTGGCTCAAATTATTGACAGAAATGTGACGAGGTAGTTCATTATGTGGACCGCATTTGAACTATGCGATCGCAGGTTGCCTCGCATTTATACCCTTTCAGCAGAACTCACCAAATAACACATATGCGATCGCATATTGTGTTATGCGGTGACTTATCCATCGCATAATGCCAGGTAAGGCTCCGCATTCCCTCACAATTTACTCCTTCAAAACACCGCACAACAAAATAAAAAAAATTGAAAAGAAAAACAATCAGAGAAAAGAACAACTAGCAGCAAGCACAGTTCGAATCGTACCAAGGACAAAGATCTGTTTAAAAATCTCCATATTACCTGAAATCTTCTTCATTGGTACGTGTACTGATCTACTCAACTCCTATCTTTACTATGTCTTTAGTTTTCATTGTGAAATTTCGATTTTGTTGCTTATCGCAGATGCTTGGGTGTTTTTGGGTGATTGGTAGAGAAATCTAGGTTTTCCATTTATGGGGGTATGAACTAAATTCTGAAACCAAAGGCATTTGCGGCCCACAAAATCAAAATGTGGTTCGCATTTTGGCCGCATCCCTAAAACCCTAGGCACCTAAAGAAGATGATGAATGCGGTGCCATTTGCGGTCGCATAACTACTATGCAAACCGCAAAGTCACAACAAACGGGGGCAGAACACCTTGTTAACACCAGGACATTTGCGTAGGGTTTGCGATCGCATATCTCATTTTGCGGTGGATTTGCGATCGCATTTGTGTTCTTTTGATTTGTCTGTGTGCATGTACTTTCTGCGATGGTTATGTGATTTGCATAGTGGATATGCAATCGCAGACTCCATCATAGACTGAAGTCTAGTATGGCATAGTCAAGATTGCGACCAGTTTGGGGACCGCATAGAGGTTATGCGACCACAAACCATGTCGCATTCAGTTTATTTTTTTTTGTTATTTCTTTTTGTTTTTCTTTTATCTATTGCTTACAATGTCGTTTACATTTTACCCTTATACATATACGGCACCTAACAAGCATCTCGCAAGAAAAAGGCCATCATCCGGTCGTAACACGTCACAGCCAAAACGTGTACGAACGAAACCAACTATGCCAAGCACCTCCTAGTCTGACGAGGAGGACCTCTTGCCCGAAGTCAATCTACTGGCTGAGGCTAGAAGGAAGCATGGAGATGACTTTCATCTCCGATTCGGGGTCGAAGGCTCCAGGACACTGTTTAGAGAGGGGCTGACCAAAAGAAAAATCTTGGGTGAAAAATAGTTGAGTGTAAATGGACTCCAAGAACAGTACCCCTATATCCTCGAAAACATAAAAGCGAGAAAATGGGAGTGCTTCACTGAGGCTTCTAAGGAGTTCAACGAGTCACTGGTCCGGGAGTTCTATGCATCCTATGGAGCTTCAAGAACGGCGCACCACAAATGTAACAAAGTATTTATTGGCATCGTACAGGTTCAGGGAAAGAATGTGTTCTGCAACAACGAGAAAATTAATGAAATATACTTCCCCGATTGGCAATCAGGCACAGCCGAGTACGATGCTAAGTACTCAAATCGAGAGAATGAACGTGGGTGGATAGCGTCCGTTATTGCAAAGGGGACTCCTGCGTGGATAACTCCTGGAAAGAAAATATATAAGGAGGACCTCACAAGGGAGGGTTGATTTTGGCTGAGCTTCATCACCTCCCTTTTGATACCGTCCAGAAACGAAATAGATATAAGCATTGAGAAATCCCTTCTCATTGCGTGCATCATGGCCGGTATAAAAATCGATGTGGGGAATCTAATTTTCCAGGAGATTGGTATCCAGGAAACGCAGCGTGCCACCTCACTTCCATTTTCGAGTTTGATCACAGCCCTCTGCAAAGCTGTGAACGTGCCTCTCATCCCACAATCTGACAAAACCGGAGAGGAAATGAGGGATATAGATATCACTCGTATCAGTGATGCTGCTGCCCCACCAGCGACCCCACTCCAAGACCTTGACTCCCTGACTCCCATACCTCCCCAAGATCCAGAGGCCTCCACTTCTGCTGCAGAGCCTGCATCCTAGTCCACCACCGGCCAACCTTCGTCTACACTACCAGCCCTCTCAAGACTTGGTCTCACTGCATAGCATGCCAATGCCAAGGTTGACCAACTCTTGAAAACCCTGCCAAACCTTATCAAACAAGCCCTGACTCCAATACAAAGGTCGTGACAGCTCTCCAACAACAACAAACATTGTTTTGGGATCGCTTGCACAAGCTTGAGTTTAGGGTTGAACAGATCGTGAGAGGTGAGGTTAGGGGTTTACCCCAGCTAAGGGAGGAGGTGAAATCTATAAAGACCGAACCCCAGAAAATGAAAAATTTGGAGTTCGACCTATCATCTCTCCTCCCCAAAGAGGGTGACCAAGGTGCAGACACGGCTGAACCAGACCTGGGTTTAGACTTCACAACTCTGATGGCAGACCTTGCACCTCAGTCTGCCAGAATGTATCAACCTCCAGCTCCTCCGGTACATGTTGATATTGATGATGAGGAGACATCGGGACATTCATCAGAGTTAGAAGTTGAAGAGGCAGAGGAGGACGACTCATGGTCCGACGAGGATGAAGGCCCTCAGGAGAAGGGTAAACAGATTGCTGCTCCCACAGTGGAGGATGAGGAGCACGCAAACATTTAGCGGGACATACAACACTCGCCAGCAGATGTGACCGCCCATGCAGATGCATCGGCCACTCAGCCATCAGTGGGCGAGGCTAGCAGCTCAGCAGCCCCAACACCAGCTCCCGTCTAGTCCAACATCCCTCCTTCAGCTGCAGAGGGTCCACCGGTTACTGATTCCCATAGTGCTAGTGCGCCCCAGGGAGCCCCTTGAACTCTACTTTATTTTATTATGCATTGGGGACAATGCATGATTTCGGTTGGGGGTGGTAGCCTATCTGTATATGTGATCTGTGTTATTTTATTTTTTCTGCGACATTAGTAACTGTAAAATATATACTAGTGCTTCATGATTTTTGTATATATGTTGTCTTTAATTAGTAGAAAGTTTTTCATCTTTAGTAATTAGAAATAAAATTTCCCTTGTTTTTTCTTTGCCGGGTTCTTTTTCAAGGGTGTAATAGTAGAACCAGGAAAGTAAAATGAAACATGTTGACCGGGATGGTGCAATTTTCTAGTATCAAGCATGTGTGTCTGTATATAGATTGTACCCTTTCAACTGATCAACTGTGTGAACTTGAGGCTCACTCTGTGACTCTATATCTACCTAGAGTCATGTATTTATATATGATGAAAGCCTTGAATTGCCAAATGTTAACTCTAAGGCTTTAAACTATGTTAACCAAACAGTTTATGTGCCATGTGTGTGAGCTCTTTGTATAGATAGTTCTTGTGTTTGCTTCTGCCATCTAGAACTTGCCCTGTTGGTTTTTCGACGCCTATTATAATTACACTTAGTTTGAGAGATGATCTTAGGTATTCTTTGTTTTATTTGTGAAACCTCTTTAGCCTTTCAAGCCTACCTTTGCATAAATAATATCACTAGTACTCTATTCGAGCCTTTAACCTTTTCTTTGGCATCATCATTACAAACCTTTCCCTTTTGTAAAATAATTACCTCTTTTGAACCCGTTCCTCCTTGAACATTAAGAATGAGGCTAAAAGCCTGTGGGTCAAAATTGAAATGGGTAAGGTTATACAGTGAGGGTAAGAGCTTATACCTCAAAGTGCTAATATGAATTTATGAAAGCTCCAAAAAAAAGAAAAGAAAAAAAGAAAAGAAAGATAGATATATGCATGTATTTATAATGATGGAGCTTTGAAGGAAATTAGAGAGGTATTTAAGGTGGTTCCATATTGGGAACTAGATGCCAATGAGGCTATGGGGTTTGAAATAAACAAAGTGTAAAAAGAAAGGAAATTGTAATTAGTGTTCAAGGAGGATGTAGTTACTAATATCTAAATATTTATCCTACCTTTCCCTAAACCTACATTACAAGCTTAATAAGTCCTTATGTGATCTCCAACCGAGCGTTCTTAGAAGTAGGCGACGAATTAAAATAAGGGCAAGCCTATGGTATGGTATGTGGTGACACCTAAACTTCTTTTCTGAGAGTGAGTGGAGTTGCAAATTAGTCCCTTTGTTTTGTTATTATAAATATTGTGAGTTTGGGAATTTCTTTCTAGTGAGGGCACATGAACTGCGAGATTGAAAAAAAGTTGAGTTTTGAGTAAAGCATAAGTGCACTCAGCTGAAGGTAGCGTTTAGTCATTTTGTCTGAGGCTCAAAGTTCACAAGCTGATTGGTTTTCCTTGAATATACTGATGATTCAGGGAGGGTAAAGCAATTCGAAGAGATATGCTTGAGACACTAACAACAAACACTGTCCATAGTCATTATTGTTTCATGTTTTGTAAATGGAGTCTAGAATAGGATAGTGTCGTTTTAGTTGCTTGAGGACAAGCAAGAGTTTAAGTTGGGGGTGTTGATGTTGTCACGACCAGGATTTCCCACCATTGGGAGTCGTGATGGCGCCTACTAGTGAAAGCTAGGCAAGCCAATCAACCGAATTATTTACCACGTTCTCATTCGAAGTCAATTCAACTAAAACCAACCATAAATAAACAACACAATATAACGAGCGAAATGCATAAATATTTCAAATAAAATCTCTTTTACAAACTACCCAAGATCTGGTGTCACAGTTTCACAGACTGTCTAGGAGTACTACAAATAAGGTTCTGAAAGAAACAAAATACTGTCTCCGAACTACGTGGAAGAAACAGGTAAAGGAATTGGTCAGGGGACGCCAAGATCTGCGAACGTCTGCAGTACTACCTTGGGTCGCCTGATAATCACATGACTGGAAGCTTTCTACTGTCCGAAGCCTGCGGCACTAAGATCTGCACAAAAGAGTGCAGAGTGTAGTATCAGCACAACCGACCCCATGTGCTGGTTAGTGCCTGGCCTAACCCCGGCGAGGTAGTGACGAGGCTAGGACCAGACTCTAGATAAACCTGTGCAGTTATATACCAATATGTATGTGTATACATTTACAGTAGAAGAGTAGAAATAAATGAACAAATTAAGTGGGAAAAAGGAAATATACTTCGGATAACAGTTAAAATAATACAGATCATAGATGAATAGTAAAGAAACTACAAATCAAATTCCAACACAAATAAAGAGAAAATTTCAAACAACTTTCACTTTCTGTAAAATCCTGTTGCAGGCGTGCAACTCGACCCCATTTCCTTATAATCTGTGGTAGGCGTACCACCCGCTCCCATTTCATTATATCTCGTTGCAAGCGTGTAACCCGACCCCATTTCATTTCATTATTGTGGTAGGCGTACCACCCCCTCCCATTTCATTTCATCATCGTGGTAGGCGTACCACCCGCTCCCATTGCACAATATCTCCTGGCAGGCGTGCCACCCGACCCCATTTCATTATATCTTGTGGTAGGCGTACCACTCGACCCCATTTCCTTAAAATCCTGTTGCAGGCATGCAACTCGACCCCATTTCCTTAAATTTGTGGTAGGCGTACCACCCCCTCCCATCTCAATAGTCATCACACAAATCACAAGAATTTCAGTAAGGAAACAAAACAACATCATATATTCTCAACAAGAGACCAATAACATCAAACAATCATCCATATACGACCCACGGTCATGCTTGACACCGACGTAGAGGTACTCGTCACCATGCCTATACGTCGTACTTAAAGTAACAATTTAACAAATAGAACATGACTTCTAATCCCTCAAGCTAAGGTTAGAACAGACACTTACCTCGCTTTGCAACTGAATTCAAGGTTCCGACAAAGCTTTGCCTTGAAACTTTGCGTCCGAAGGCTTCAAATCTAGTCACAAATAATTTAATACACTCAATACACATAGTAGAAACTAGTTCCATATGAATTTACAAATTTTCCGGACTTCTCGTAATCGTACAAAACCCACAAAATGTGATAACCCGTTCCGATACGAGTTCAACCATATAAAATTTGTCAAATTCCGACACCGGATCAAAATCTCACCTATCAACCGGAAATCGCCAAAATTCTAACTTCACCAATTCAAGCCTAATTCTACACGGAACCTCCACAACTAATTCCGATCACTCTCCTAAGTCATAAATCCTCTCCCGAAACTAATCAAATCATCGGAATTCACATCCGAGCCCTCTAACTCATAAGTCAACATACAGTTGACTTTTACAACTTAAGCCTCCTTGAAAGAGACTAAGTGTCTCATTTCTTACCGATTTTACTCCGAATGCAAATTACTCAATTAAATTACGTATAACACTGATAACAAGGCATAATGATACATATATTGGGGAAGACGGAGGGGTAGCCAACGAGACGACTGGCCGGGTCGTCACAGATGTGCCGGAGAATTTCAGCATATTTTGATACTACTTGCTTAGATTTTAACTTGTTTTACGTGCAAATTCCCTCGATACTTATGTAATTTTAGTGTATTTGCAGTATATCAAGTGTAAGGACCTAAAAGCATGGAAAAGAGCTCAAAAAAGCCAACTAAAGACAAGAAAAGAGCAGAAAAGCATCGCACAGGTGAATATGCTATCGCAAACATCACATGCGAGCCGCATTCTTCACGTCAAAATCGCAAACTAAGACAGACTTCTAGGCAAACTTTCATGTCAAGAATGCGGTCGCATATGCGACTGCATAACTGTTATATGAGCCGCATAGGTGTACATGGAGATCGCAGACACAAGCAAAGTTTTGGGTGAAGTTCAGAGTCAGAAGTGCAATCGCATAACTGGTATGCAAACCGCAGAATCAACCGCAGATCAAGTATGAAGTCTACTATATGATGGAATTGCGATGTGAAATGTGGTCGCATTTCATTAATGCGGACCGCATATCATGAATGCTATGAAGGCAAAACCAAGAGGTGAAATCTGCGACAGGCGTTGCGGACCACATTTCTGTTATGCGACAGAAATGCGGTCGCATTGTTGACTTCAAGGGCAAATCAGTCCAAATTTTGCCTTGATTTTTGAGCCTCTATAAATAGGTCTATTAGGGTTTTGTGGGACTATCTTGTCAGAATTTAGAGCAGAAAGTACAAGGCTTGAATTATTTTATCTCTTGGAAGCTTTTGGGCCAATTATCTTCTACTTTGTAAGTATTATGACAATTATTATTCTTTCAATTTCAGTTTCTGGGTTGAGTAGCTAATCTTAAACACTAAGGTTGTGAACCCTAATTGGGTGTGATGTTATTGGGTGTTTGATATTGTATATATATTCAACGGTTGATTGATATTTGTTACTTCTTATTCTTTAAAAAATTGTTGGTGGTTGCAAACATTAAGAAATGCCATTAAATTCCATCTTTGCTTGGGAAAGCGGGGTAGAATTTGGTAGAAGTAAATTTCAAAGACTCAAGGCTTTAAACCTTGTTTAATAAAATCGCTTAGGAATAAGTGGGTTTTAATTTGGCATAAATTGATTGTTCTCAATCAGAACTCTTTTACATTTGGGAAAATTATAAAGAGGAAATATTACCCAACTATCGGAAGATATTAGGTAATCAGTTAGACATCAATTGCATATCAAAAGATTCTTCTGTTGGACATATATCATATTGACATAGATAGCATTACACTTCATTAAGGGGGACACAAACTTGGTTTCTTTAATCATATTATTCATATTCGTAATATTGCAATTAGTCTTTATTTAAACTTAAATTCAATTCATACTTCTGTTACGATTACCTGATATAATTATGACTGTAGTTGAGTACTACGCTAATCAAGTAAAAGTTTCACACCTATTTCCTGTGGGATTCGACCCCAACCTTGTTGGGTTATTATATTTGACATCGGCCTCTTACACTATTTATTAAGGTGTAATTTGAGCGTATCAGCCCCCTCCCTCTCTTCGCCAATATTCTGCCAATTGAAGACCATAACTTAGCCTCGCAGTCAAGAGTATCTCTTGGGCATGCTCTTTTTCTTTACTTTTAGCTCGAATGTTTTGACGTTTAGCTCATGCAGCTTACATGCATGACCACAGTTTTAGTTAGGAACTCCCATCATGCAGAGATGCTTTACATTTCAGTAAAATGACTGCCATCACGCGGAGATACTTTACATTTCAGTGCAACCTCTCCCAACAAGCGGAGATGTACCCTACAAGTCAATCACTCCCATCAAGCGGAGATACTTTACATTTCAATGCAAACTCTTCCAGTAAGCGGAGAAGCATTCAACATTACAAGTCAACTACTTACAACACGAGGAGACTTAATGCTCTGACAACTGGGGAATAGTACACAGCTCGGCTAACAATCGAGTAAAATTCAAGTATCCCATCATCCCCATCCCGAATAACGGCTAGCTGGAAGCCAGGCATTCTCATTCCTGCATCATTTACATTTCATCTTAACATATTCTGCATTACGAAATATGGGTATGTGTGTGTTTCATTTTGCAGGAACAAACATCGCAAGGTGGAACTCCTTCTAAGCAACAAACCAAGTTACAATTCTATGAGGGATAACAAACTCATTAGCGAGCCAAGGATCCGAGCTCAAACTCAAGACAATCAGTAGAACTCCAATTCTTCAAATTTTTCAAGTCAAGCCGCAAATTCAAAGCTATCATGAGTGCCGAGTTTTTCGTCTCGCAGTATTGTCATAATACGATACTGAGACATTTCCTGCGAGCATCACTTCCTCAAAATCTTCACTCTAGAACTACGTGAGGCCTGATCCTCAATGAGCCTGAGGTATGGAAGCAATTCAAAGTCAAAATTCAGCCTCAAATCCCCAAAATTCTCCCATAATCGTCCTAATCCTACAACTCATAATCTTTGTGCTATTCCTGCAATGTATGCCTAAAGTTGGGACAAAATTGACTTTGGTTCAATTTCTTTGCCCAAAAACTCTTTCATCGTCTCCAGTCAAAGAGGGGCAGCCATTGACGGCCAATTTTGACCCTCCCTTTTAATATTAATTTATTTTTTCTTAATTATTTACAATGAATATTTTGAAAATATTTTCAATCAATAACACCTATTTTTACAAGATTAATTTAGTATTAATAATTTTGAAATTAATAATTCAGTGTTATAAGTATACCACGCTTACTATTTTTAGATTATTAATAGTTTTTTAAACATCACATAGGCCTAATAATTTATTTAATGAATTATTTCTTAATTTTTACTTAATTGGATTACTATGTTAATAATATGAAATTAATGTTATAATTGAGAAAATAAAGTATTTTATAAATTATTAATTACAATAGTTAGTAGTGTATATGATAATTATAATTCTACTATATTTTATTGAAAGTAATTAAGTTTATTTAATTTAATTTTAAAAGGGACTAAAAGGGCTAAAGACTATAACTATAATTCTCTAATTAAATACGAAATGGCTACTTCATAAATAAATAAACATCCCAAATACCAAGCGCAATTACCCTATCTGACATAGTCCAAACGGCCCTCTCATCCACTGTGGTGATTCGCGTCCCTTTCCCTAAGCCAATCAAAGCTTTCCACGTCACCTATCTCCCTCACCCACAAAGAAAATACAATGGATCTGGACTGTTGATCTATCTCAATAACTCTGCATCCCCATTTTCTTTTTATTCTTTAATCTTATTAAGACTACTTCTCCGCCGTCAGATTAGAGAGATCCAACGGTTGCCCTTTTTAGGGATTTAAACATTTGTAAAATCTTTATCTCCCAAAAAAATCAGGGTAGTTGATCAAATGATCCAACGGCCCGAATTCAGCCGTCGTTTTTAACGCAAAGAAGCCCCAAACCTTAATTCATTTTTCCTTCCCCAAGCTGCCCCCTTCCCCTTTTGCTCTCTACTCCCTTGCCTTCTCTCGCCCCATCAGTCATAAGACCCTGCACAAATCTGTGCAAGGTCAACAAATCAAAAACCAAATCATCCCTTTTGTCTTCCCTAGCCACGAATCCTGTTGATTTCTTCCCCGCTTCTTTCACTTTTTCAAAATGCCTCAACTCTGAAAGCCTAGATTAAGGATGCAACTTCAAATTTACTCCAATCCTCTTATGCTCCGTCAAATCGGAGCATGCATGGAGTTTCTTCAAAGATTCATCATGAGGATTCTTTATCAGATGTGAAACGCAGTGACCTCTAGGTTTTGGGTTTTTTCCTACGGTTCTCTGCCTTCAACGGTCGATTCCTCCTCTCAGGTAAAACTACTTCATCATTTTTCCTCTATTTTCCTCTGATTTCACCATCTTTGGTATCATCATCCATCCTTTGTCATCTTTCACTACAGAGTTTGAATTTGAGGAAACCTAAGGCTTTAATGGCCACTATTAATAGAGCCTTCAATGTTCTCACCTAACAGACGTAACACAAACACAAACACAAGAAGCAATACTGACATTTTATTTACAAAAGTTTTAGGTTCCTTATCAATTTCTGGTTCTCTTTTCTAGACTTGAGTTCTTTCACTGTTCAAGGTTTGAATCTCTTGTTCCTATACGACTAAGCAAAACCCTTGTTTGGTTTGCTGCTCGAAAGGAGGTCAGTGTACTTTGACGTCTTCTCTTTTGATTGTTTTATTTGAAATTGCGACCACACTGTTTCTTTCTATTGATTACCTCTGTTTATGATGCTTGTTATCAGTTTATGATTGATTGTTCCTGCTCATAATGAGTTGTTGTTGGTTTACGATTGACGGTTACACTTTGATATCGTGTGTCTCGAATTAGTATAAATTGATTAGTATGTGACTTTGATGAACATTGTTCTGAATCGAACACCTATATAATTAAGCTCCTATAAATAACTAGAGATGACTTAGTGACTTCCCATACTTGTTCTGACCTTAAACTTCCTTGATGTTCTGTTATGGCCTTCATGTATACCACATTAACTCATTTTTTTTGGTGTAGTTTGTTGCTCTGTACTTGAGGTTGTATACTTGATAAGTTTAACTAGAACATATATGAATACTTAAGGTTTAATTCCAAAGCTATCATTTAGTTGAAGTTAGTTTAATTGTTTTGGTTGCTTTCTTCCTTCACGAGAGTAATTGTTGATTCTAAAGAGCTTTTGAGACATTACTGTAAAGATCTTTATATTTTCTATAACCACTAATCACATATGTAAGCCATATTGCATAAGACAGTACCTTAAGTTAATTAGGTTAAGTTCTAATGAACTTCTACAGCTATTCTTGTATGTGTTCTGCCAATGGCTACTTATTCAGCACAAGTTATTCCCTAGGAATTGGGTTATAATTTTATCTGCAGTGACTGATCATTAACTATTATGTTAGTAGGCTGAATAGAATCTCATCATGTTTAGACCACCACCCATAACCTATACAGCTGAACTAGATCTACTTAGTATAAAGTCTCCATTGTTCTGAACTTCTTTAATGATATTATTGACTTGATTTCATGATGTTTGAAACCCAATCCTGTTTTTAATGTTATAACATTTGTTAGAACATCTCATGTATGTACTTAATTCCATCTCTTAAGACTTCGGCATCCATCTTTGTTTCCTAATTTGTCTTTACTTGTTCTTCATGCTCATGCCTGTGCCTCCAGTATCATTGAACCTTGCTAAGTTTATATAAGTCAGCCGTAATCCACTTATGGAATTAAGGGAAGACATTGGTAGTATCTGCTTTGTCTGAGTATAGCAATGTGCCTTAAGTTCTTAATAAAGTCAGTATGAGTATGAGATTTTAGAGCTCTTTTAAAGGGAAATAATCATGTCATATGCTTACAGTAAGATTGACATGTCAACTAGCATAAACACCCCTATTAATACTCTTTAAGTGATTCCTAAATGAAGCTGTTAACTCATCATCAATGCACTCATTTTGGTTCCTCAATGCCTGTGTTTGTCCCTCATGATCCCATATACGCCCAAACTGTTTAAAAACTTCACTAAACTCTCTTAAATGGATTAAACCTAGCTTGTGAACTCTAAAAAGGATCTCTTGTTACTACTGCTTGAATATAATGTCATGCTTTATTCTTTATGAGATTAATGTGAAATTAAAACTCTTGGGAAGAAGTGATTATGTCAATGATTTTAAAGTTAAGCAAGATTGATGGTTTGAGATTCTATTAAGTACTCTTAGGGGTTCTAATTGAATTTGTGATTCTGTAACCCTGTTGATATTCTTTTAGAAAATCCTGATTGTAGTTTGGCATTTCTGGTAATACCGGTAGATGGCCCAACTGTGGATTGTTGTTCTGAATCTCTGTTAATACTCTTTGAATGTTCTAACTGAAGTTATCAACATGTGCATCTTAATTATGGCTATTGATATGTATTTCTAATTGAAGATGCTGGTTTGTGTCTGTATTAGCACTCCTTAGGAAGTACCAGTTGTAATGTTTAACCTGTAATGCTATTAACACTCTTTATAAGCTCTAACTGTAGTTTTTTAATTTGCTGTCACCTAATGCTCCTCAGATGTTTAGTTGAAACTGTTAGTCCATATCTTTGTTAACTCTTTTTTAGGAGTGTTAACCTATGTGTGATAGAGGGCAGGACCTAAGTTAGAATCGGTCTTTGGTTAGTATAATTGAAGGCTGTTAAGGCAGATGTATTTGTGTTCATAAGCTATTGTAAACTTGAACTATGTACTCTTTCTATCCTTATGATATATGATCTCAGGTGTTTTGTTCTTTAACAGTAGCATGATAATGTCCCAGCCTCTATGTATATTTGAAGCTGATTTCTTTTAAACCTGCTTAACATGTTACTCATTGTGAATCATGCACTTACTTTTGGAATATGGTTATAACAATATGAATAGGTTGTCTTGTAGTATTCTATTAGCAGAAGATGGTCTAGGACAACTCTGAACTGCCTCAATCTTCTTTGGATCTACCTTGATCCCCACACGAGACACCATGTGGCCCAAGAACGCCACTGAATCAAGCCAAAACTCACACTTGGAGAATTTAGCATAAAACTTCTTCTCCTTTAAGGTCTGGAGTACAATCCTCAGATGCTGCTCATGCTCCTCTTGGATGCGTGAGTACACCAGTATATCATCAATGAATACGATGACAAATGAATCATGATATGTCTAGAATACACTGTTCATCAAGTGCATGAAAGGTTGCTGGGGCATTGGTTAGCCCAAAAGACATCATTAAAAAATCGTAGTGACCATAGCGGCTCCTGAATGCCATCTTCAGAATATCCGAATCCCAAATCTTCAGCTGATGATACCCAGGCCTCAAATCAATCTTCGAAAACACTCAGAACTCTAAAGCTGGTAAAATAAGTCATCAATGCGCGGTAGTGGTTACTTGTTCTTAATTGTAACTTTGTTCAACTGCCTGTAGTCAATGCATATCTACACAGTACCATCCTTCTTCTTCACAAACAGAATCGGTGCATCCCAAGGCGACACACTAGGCCTTATGAATCCCTTATTAAGTAACTCCTGAAGCTGTTCTTTCAATTCCTTCAACTCTGCTGGTGTCATACAATACAGAGGAATAGAGATGGGAGTGCCCGGAACCAAATAAATACCATAATCAATGTCCCTGTCGGGTGGCAATGCCCGGTAGGTCTGCAGGAAACACATCTTGAAAGTCTCTCACTACCGGAACTAACGCAATGCTAGGAGCATCAGTGCTAACATCCCTCACAAAAGCCAAATATGCCATACATCCCTTCCCAACCATCCGTTGGGCCTTGAAATATGAAATCACTCTACTGGGAACATAGTCTAGAGAACCCCTCTAGTCAACCCCAGGTAATCTTGGCATTGCCAACGTCTTAATCTTAGCGTGACAATCCAGAATACCATAACATGGTGACAACCAATCCATGCCCAAAATCACGTCAAATCAACCATGCTAAGTAGTAAAAGATTAACTCTCGTCTCTAATTCCCCAATAGTCACTACATACGACATGTACACACGGTCCACAATAGTTGAATCACCCACCAGTGTAGATACATGAACAAGCGTAACAAAAGATTCACGGGGCATATCCAAACAACAAGCAATGTATGATGACACATATGAATAAGTAGAACTAGGATAAAATAATACCAAAGCATCCCTGTGGCATACTGAAATAATACCTGTGATCACAGAATCGAAGGCAACTGCCTCTAGCCTGGCTAGAAATGTATAGCCACGAGCCTGACCACCACCCAATCGACCTCCTCCTCTTGGGTGGCCTCGAGCTGACTTAGCCCCAACCCAAGCTGGCTGTGCGAGTGGTGTAGTCTGTAGTAATCCATATTGGGACGACTCAAGTCCTCGCACTCAAAACAACCCTTCCTCTGACAGCGCTGCTGACCCTGTTGATCTGAATAACTACCTGTGGAATCCTATGCAGATGAAGCTTGGTAAGAACTTTGTGCTGGCAACACACTAAATGATGACTGAGCTGGGCGGGAACTATAAGAACTATGGTCAACTAAAGAACCACGAGGAACATGGCGAGCTGCCTGAACGAATCTAGAAGAGTGACCCCTGCTGTAATGGGACTGGCTTCTAGATGAGGCGATGCTGAATCCACCTGAACTACGAGGCCTCTTGACCTCCTGCTCCTCATGCTCCTGTCTGTGATCTAGCTCTAAGAGTCTAGAAATATCGACCACCTCGTCAAACCTCGCACCCGTCGCCACCTCCCGAGCCATATTGAAGCGTAATCCATTGTTGAGGCCATCAATGAACCTCCTAATCTTCTCCCCCTCAGTGGGATCAAACTATACCGCGTGACGAGCTAACTCAACAAACCCCATCTCATACTGGGTCACAGTCATACCCTCCTGGCATAGCTGCTCAAATTGCCTACACAACTCTTCTCTGCGAGTCTTTGGGACAAACTTCTCTAAGAAGAGAATTGAGAACACATGCCATATGAGTGGCGCTGCATCGGCTAGCCTACTCAACTCATAAGGCTTCCACCATCTGTAAGCTGCCCCTGTTAGCTGAAATGTAGTAAATGAAACCCCACTAGTGTCCAAAATACCCGCTATGCGAAGAATGCGCAAACACCAGTCTATAAAATCCTGAGCATCCTTTGACTCTGATCCACTAAACTCTGGAGGCTTAAGCCTCCCAAACAGCTCCAATCTCTTATGCTCCTCGTCACTTATATGGAGACCAACCTCAGCCTTAGCGGCAGTAACCGACTGCACTAGAAATACTCCTGGTGTTTGGAGTCCCTGAGCTACCTGCTTTGGAGTACGGGCGGTGGGAGTTTGAGCACCTCCCTCGGCCTGTGAAGTGGCTGGTGCAGCTGGAACTAGGACTGCCTAAGCCAGGCTCATGCACATAGTCAAAATCTAGGCTAAGGCCAAGAATCATAGTAGGCACTGGTGGTGCCTGGTCTGGTCCCAGCGGCTCAACCACATCTGGTACTTCCTCTTGAGATGGAGCAACTGGTGGCTCCACAGGTGCTGCTCTAGCTGTAGTACGTGCCACACCTCGGCCTCTACCTTGGCCCCGGCCTCTCGCGGCCTTAACTGGTGGTACTAGTGGTCATCCCTTGATCCGGTCACACGTGTCCTCACCATCTATGAGACAATAGAAGAGTCAAGTTCAAATTTTGGAAATAACAAATCTGCACGACAAGAATACAAGAAAGTGAAGTTTCCTAATTGTTCGGTTGCCTCTAGAAGATAAGTACAGACGACTCCGTATCGATCCATAAGACTCTATTAAACTTGCTCACAACTTGTATACCTATGAACCTAGGGCTCTGATACCAACTTGTCACGATCCAAAATCCCAACCCGTCATGATGGAGCCTAACACACCGGCTAGGCAAGCCGAAGCATAACAATAATGAAACAAAACAACGGAACTTATAGAAATAGCATAAGTCTGAAATCTCAATACAACAAAATACCGCTAATACAAGGTAAAACCCCCAAAAATTAGTAAATACTGAGTCATGAGTTCCACAACAGAATACAAGTATGAAATTGAACAATAATACCACTGTTCAAACTGTAACAGCAGTATGTAAGGAAAAGACAAGTCAAAACTGCGACCAAGGATGCAGCTCTACCTCACCTCTCGAACTCAATCCAACAAGCAAGCCTACTGCTGATAACTGGTCCCCACTCCTGGATCTACACAATTAAGTGCAGAGTGTAGTATGAGTATAAATGAGCTTATGTACTCAATAAGTATCGTAACTAACCTCGGCGATGTAAAAGAAGAAGAAATATAACTGATACTTACTACAACCTCTACTGTTTCATAAATCCAACAAGTATAGAACAATAATGTGATAATGTATAAGGTACTGACATGACTATCTCCCTGTGTGTGAACAATTACTCAATATCTCTATTTTGTCACTGGTACAACATATAAAATAATATGCAGATTAATCAAATGTTAAATCACGGAAATTGCAAGTAATGATAAAATGCAATTCCAAAATAACATTGGCCATACTTTCCTCAACCTTCCCATATCCGTACCAAACCACTGATTAGTTTTCCTCAATAATCGCTTGTACACCATCAAGAGAGAAACATGAGAGGGTGACCCTAGGGGGATGGATACATATACACACGCTACTGGACAACTTACATGCTCATAGAATCAATCGCACTTACAATTCATGTGCTGCACGGACAACCCACGTCCAGTAATATCATAACTGGATCTGCACAGACAACTCACGTACTACACAGACAACTCACGTGCTAATAGAATCAACCACTTGGACAACTCACGTGCCAATAATCACAATCCGCCTAGTGTAGTCACAGGCTATCAGTCCAGCTCATAACATGAGAAAACCTTATGCGGAAGTACATGTACATGATTAATGATTATCAAGTATCATACTCCTGGACTGGTATAAATAACAGGCTATAGTGTAGGCATGTGCAATGTATGCTATCACAGTTAGGGCAGACAATTCCCATCAAGAAATAGTAGTTTATCAGGTTGAACCAGAAGTAATAACTCAACAAAATATCAAACATGGTGCAAATAACTCACACAGGGGTACAAATAGGGGAAAACATCTCAACTTGAAGATTAGAAATCATTTCAAGGCATGTCATAGCTGAAACACTACCTGAGCACGAAAATAGCACCCCGGTACACACATATGGGCTCAACTCCTCGCATATGCACCACCCATAGCACGTAGATATCACAAATAATTTCGGCAACTAATGCCTCAACAAAGTATAGATTAGATCCTCAAGCAAGCCAAATCACTCCTCTAAAAAGCCCTTCCCATGTGTGTCGGCCTCCAAACGATCCAAATCTTGAAAATCCCCTCTAAAATTGCCCAAAACTGAGCTCTACAACTCAAAATATGAAATAATAACTCTAACCCTTGATTTGGGATTTTAATATTCTGCCCAGGTGCTTACCTTTTGCAAACGCGAAAGACGCCTCGCGTTCGTGAAGTACAACTTTGCCTTCAGGCAAAGTTCCTCTACGCGAATGCGACAACCCAGTCACGAAGCGATGACCAACTAGACCAAGTCTACACGAATACGAGACCTCCCTCGTGAACGGGAAGGCTTAAGCCCTAGTGCCCCTCAGCCGACCTCCCTTCTACGCGAACATGCTCACCCTCTCGCGTTCGCGAAGGGAATTGACCTCCAAAGCTTCGCTAATACGAAGAAGAATGTACCAGACACCAGATCAGCTATCCAAACATGAAGAGATTGGTCTCAAACTTGTCCGCAACACACGCGAGGCACCCGGGACCTCATCCAATAATGCCAACAAGTCCTAAAATACAATATGAACTTGCTTGAAGCCTCAAATCACATCAAGCAACGTCAAAATCATGAATTGCACATCGATTCAAGCCTGATGAACTAATGAACTTCTAACTACTAAAAGTAATGCTGAATCATATCAAACCAACTCCATATGACCTTAAATTTTGCACACAAGTAACAAATGACACAACAGACCTATTCTAACTTTTGGAACCAAAATTTGATCCCGATATCGACAAAGTCAACTCTAAGTCAAACCTCTCAACCTTCCAAACCTCCAACTTTCCAACTTAGGCCAATTTAAGTCAAAACGACCTATGGAGCTCCAATCAATATTTGCACATGCTCCTTAGCCCAAAATTACCATTCATAGCTACTCTATTCCGGAGTCGTCTACACAAAAGTCAAACTCCGATAAACTCTTTCAACTTAAGCAACCAACCTTAGTACTAAGTGTCCCAATTCACTCTAAGACTTCCCCAGAACCAAACCAACCTTCCTGATAAGTCGCATTACCCCAAATGAACATAGAGAAAGTGATAAATAGGGGAATGGAGTTAAAATACATAAAACGATCGCCCGGGTCATTACATATTCCTTGATTGATTTCATTCATACCTTAGCGGTGTTATGATTATTTTGCTACTTTGTTACCCGTTTACTTCTTGTTTCAATTTGTGCTTTTATTATTAATTGTTGGTCTCATATTAATAATCTTTCCGTTGTTATCCTTGCATTGATGGTCTTTCCACTATTAGCTTTATGTTAATATCTTGCATATATTTTGTGTCTAGTGAGTTTCTCGACTTCTACTCCAATGAGGTTATTGTTGTTACTTACTGAGTACTGCTGCGATGTACTCATTCTGCGCTTCTCTATATTTTGTGCAGATCTAGGTTCTTTAGATCGTGTTAGATTTGAGAGTCGTGTCTACGCGGCTGGAGACTTCAAGGTATACCTGTTTGTCGCTCACAGGCCTTGGTGTCACCTCCTTATATTATATTTACTAGTATATATCTTCATTTCAAAGCATTATTGTACTTAGAGATTCTAGTGTATTTTAGTAGAGCTTATGACTCTGTACTACCGATTCTAGGGATTTGTATAACTATTTTTCAGTTTTAGTTACGTAATTTCATTTATCAGTTCAATTTTTGTATAGTTGAGTTGGTTGTTTTGTTAGAGCTCTTCATGTATTAGGCTTACCAAGTCTTAGAGACTAGGTGCCATCACAATTCCTAAGGCGGGATTTTGGGGTCCTGACAAGTTGGTATCAGAGCTCTAGGCTCATAGGTTCTACGAGTCATAAGCGAGTTTAGTAGAGACTTGCGGATCGGTAGGGAGACGTCTGTATTTGTCTTTGAGAGGCTATGGAACTATTAGGAAAATTCTACTTCTTTCATTCCTTATCGCGAGGCATTGATTCAGCTTGAAGCATATATCTTATATTCCCTTACATCCACTAGTATATGATGTTGCACATTCGGTATCAGCAACGCACCAGTGGTTTGTGTTGCTGCTGATGGGCTATGAGGGGGCTATTGATGCTCGATCGTTGCCTCGAGGTTTTGCCAAGACTGAAGACATGGATATGTTGGTAGATCTTTCAGTTTTTCATGTGTGGGATGCATCGGGTTCTGGTATCTGGTTGGTGAGTACGATCTTGGGAGGATTTAATTGATTGCGTAGTTGTTGTGATCATGGTAGGGTCATGGGGGAAGGTTGATTTAAGGCTAGTCGGTGGTATTAGAGATTATGTGTTTTTTATGAGACTTCTGTTCAGTAACAGACAAATATTATCATTGAAGGCACTTGAGGAAGCGGGCAGGGGATAGATATGCTCTTAGTAAATGATTTGAGGTATCTTATGATTGGTGCTATACGAGCTTACGAAGGTTGGTATTGTGGATCATTAGATTTTATGTCCTATGGCTTTTCACCAAGTGGGGAAGTCTGCTATCGACGATCAAATTGCATGGTCATGTGTTATATTAGTTCTGGTCCGAGGTATATATATGGTATTGGAGGGTTCCCCGGAATTATATATGTCTAAGATCTAAAATTTGCATGGGATAGTACTGAGACTTGCAGTATTTCTATATCATTATTAATTTAATATTTCAGTATCAGAGAAGTTAGAGAAAAACCTTCAGATTCACAGAAGGTCTCTTCAGAGTAGGTATCTCGATTAAGGCATTATTAGGTGATTCAGAGGAATATAGAGGTTTATGGGCTTTCGGACAATGTGGTTCGTGATAGGATCTCTTGCGATGAGCTTTTTTTAGGATTTTAGCGTACTGACAAGCAGAAGTGTTAACTTGAAGGCAAGTCAAGGAGGATTCGAAGAAATGGGTCAGCTTGGTAGTGTTGGGGTCAGCATAGTAATAAAGGTAATTGGTTCCTTTGTATGGTGATGCGTTACTGGTGTTTTGTGGTAATACTCTTGGGCTTGATGACTTGCGTGACTTGGTTAAGTTGGGAAAATTCAGTTCTGATGGCTAAGTTATGTGAGGACGGGTTTTGAAGGGTTCTTGATAGTGTCGACCACGACTTGAGCCAGATTTTTGCTACCGGCATAAGGAGCATATTGCATGTTATGATTCTTCTCCTGTATGAGGTCACAAGTTTTAGATAGCAGGGATGATTTCAGATGTTTGGAAGAATGCTAGCATTATTTGATACCACCTGAGAAGGGTGCGCACTCCAGAAGGCGCACTGTGCTTTAACTTGCGAATGTTTAACTGGTATTACGATAATTGACTGATTGAACAATCGTTGATGTTCAGATTTTTGCTATGTAAAAATTATGGATGTATTTCACATGGGATGATTGTGTATAAGAAATGTGTCAGTTATTTAAGTAGCGTCATTGGGATCGGATATGGAGATTATGATATTCTAAGGATTTTAAGAGTATGAGGGTTCTCAGAAGAAGATTGTTCCATGGATATGGACGGTGAAAACGTATTAAGAGGTTGACGACTGAGAGTGTGTTCTATGGATATGTTATTGTAGGCTTCTCAGAGGTTATCTACCATTTCAAGAGGATCAGAATTGATCTGGAGGCCACTGGTTGGCCAAACAAGAATGCGTATTCTACATCGGACTTGTTTACCTGGCACAATTGATGTTAATGGTGGTGTCATCAATTAGAGTTGATCTTATTCGTTTTCTGATGTGTTACTCTCCTATGCTATGGTGAGCTGTGAGTCTGTTGACTATTTATACATCACGCAGTACTGTTTGTGCTTTGTGGTGGAATTCGAGTGAGATAGCTCCTGCGGTGTTGAATGGTTGACTGCGCCTTGGTTATGGTCTTCTTATTTGAAGTATGTATATATATATATATGTATATATATATATATGTATATATATATATAGTGATATTCGTTTCTCCATGGTTATGGTTATGCGCTTCGCGTGTTTGTTGTTGATATGCACACGGTTGTTGATTGCCAACCTCATGGCTTGACGTATTCCATGTGGACCGGTGTATGGATTTTGCCATGCATCACAGCGGGGTTATGTTAGTATGATCCTTGAGCATATCCAGTATGTTTGTTTCTCCATGTGTGATGGGTTCGTAGCATTGCGCCAGGTAATGGTAACTATTGAGCTGGTAGGGCGATTCTTTCATTTCATTCTCTTTCAATTGTTGGGTATATCTAAGCTATTGTTCGTTGATGCACAAATTGCATGGTATGTGACTCTAAATAGGATTGGTGTGCCATGTTGGTAGAGTAACTTGTACTGGATGGGGTGAGGTTATTTGACCTGGAATGAGTGTTATCGGACTTGATTAAGGATGTTGGAAGGATAATATCACTAGTCACCTTAGATTTCGGCTATGGTTCTTCTCGTGCAAGAGAGCTCCATGACTTGTTGATATGATTGGTTGTTTTGAGTTTTTGCATGTTTCTTTCATCATTGGCAGTGGACGAAGATTTGAAACAAGGTTTTTATTGATAGGACGTTAGGTGCTGGTACCGGGTTTGCTATTTGAGCAGCTATTGTGGTCGGGAGCTATTTCTCTATGTGTCTGGGTTGTGTGGAATATCGTGTGATTATACTTGGGATATGGTTATGGCTTGATGCAGCTTGATTCAGACTTATACATCGTATAAATGTGAGAATCGGGTATTATAATGAATTTTGGAAGTTCGTTCGAAAGGTGGTGAGCTAAGGTTGAGGTAAAGATCTTCGGTCAGATTGTGTTGTCAGACTTATATAGGTTGAAGTGATGTGGGATCACTCATGTGTATGTATATGGCAGGTTTATACAGTGATTTGATGGCTTTGGAATGACTCTTGGCACGTTCGAGGAAGAATGTATGTTTAAGTGGGGGAGAATGTAACGATACGACCAGTCATTTTGAGTTTTAGTGTTCCATTCAGTGGTTTAAGACTTTGACTAGCTTCATACTAAGCATCATGACTTGCGTGTATGGTTGGTTTCCGTTTTCGAGCGGTTCCAAATTGAATTGGAAGAATGATTCTCGTTTGAGAACCTTTAAGTTGGAAGAGTTGACAAAGGTTTGACTTTTGGGTAAACGGACTCGAAATCAGGTTTTGATTGTTCCGATGGGTTCACATGATTATTTTGAAGTTGTACGTATGTTTTGATTTGGTTTTGAAGATTCCTAGAAGAATTCAACACTATTTGTTGAAAGTTGGCAGTTTGAAGAACTTAAAAATTCCTAAGTTTGACTAAGAGTTGACTTTGGACTCCAACTGGTGTCCCGAGACTTTATATAGGTCTATATAATTGAATTGAACTTGTGTGCAAAGTTTGAAAGTAATCCAAAGTGTTTAAGTATGATTCAAACACTCTTTTGAAAGAATGAAGATTTAACAAGTTAAGAGAAATTCTGTTCGGTTTGAGCCTCGATTATTTTTTGTGATGTTCCCGTGGGTGTTTTAAGGCTTTGGTTAAGTTTTGATGATGTATTTGTTCTTGTTGGTATGATTGAATGGGTCCCGAGGAGCTCGGGTATGTTTTGGATCATTGGTTGAGAAACTAGTTAAGGATTTGAAGTTTGACCATGGTTAATATCTGCCCTAAATGACCTCTTTTTCGGTGTATTGAGTGCGCGAGCAGGTTCGTAGAATGTTTTTTGCCCGGGAGGTTCTGAATGCGTTTTGTGTGCTAAAACGATGATTTTCTTATTGCTGGTTTTTTTTTTCTAGTGTAAGTAATTACGAAAATGCCATTTATATTACTGTAAGTTTTAGATTTCTTTTAAAACTTCAAAACACCATCTCCCTCATTTTAAGGCCAAATAGGGAGATTCAAGAGATTATCTTGGGTGTAATCTCGCAAGGATCATGTTGGGATTATCAAATGTGAGTTTCGGGATCATCTAGGACCTGATTCGAGCAGGGACAACTGCTGTATTTTTTTTATTGTTTCGGAATTTAGTTACTTTTTCTCACAAGGTTTTGGAGCTAAGTTTTGAGAGATTTTGAAGGGGATTCTTACTACTTGGATTGAGGTAAGTATTTTTGACTCGGATTTGTTATTATTTCATGATTCCACCCTTTATTTTAATGTTTGATTAATGATTTGAGAGAAATTAGGGATTTTAGTAAAAACTTTCTAAAACATAAATTGATGGTTTGAAGGCCAAATTGAGGTCGAAATTGAATGATTATGGTGTGGTTGAAATCATATGGGGATGGGTGTTTAGAATTTGTGAGTTCTGCCGGGTTTCGAGGTGCGAGCTTGGGGTTGACTTTTTGGGTTGACCTTTTGGTTTACATTAATGGAATTGGTAGTAGCTGGGGATATAATATAGGCATCGGGACCGAAAGAAACAAGCAAGAGTCACTTCAATAGCTACAAGCAAGAGGAAGAGGGGGGAATGGATAGTTCTTTAGAAAAGGTACACAAGCAATCGCCACAGAAACTGGTATACATGAGTAATCTTAATCCACGCAATCAAAGGAACCGTAAACTTGATCTCCTTCGCTTCGTCCCCTCCACCGAAACAGCAGCAATCATACAAGAACAAGTCAAGCTTAATTATCTAGAATTGTTTCCTATGGCTTTTATTTATGATATTAAGTTATTTTTTGCTAGATTCGAGTCATCCAGAAGTTGTTTCACACAGGAAGGGCTTCTTAAAGTATTGATTTAGCTTCTTTGAGGTATGTATCTTGGCTAACTTGGTGTAGGGGAACTACCCCTTAGGATTGGGTTTGATTGTACTATTTGAATTTTGTGGAAGGCGTGTACATGAGGTGACGAGTGTTTACATGGGCTTATAAGTGAACAATTGACCGGTTCAGACTCTTAGATTACTTATATGCATTTAATTGAAGTTATTATTATTTTTCCTATATTTTGTTGTCAAGTTTATTCTTACATGCTTTAATTGAGGTTGTTAATACAGGTCCTAGTTTCCATTGTCAAGGTTTCCCTTATATGCATTTGTTAGTAGTTGTTGTTACATGCCATTCTTTCTATTGTTAAGTCATTCTCATGCATTTAGGTGTAGTTGCCATTTTATGCTATTTCTTCATTGTTAAGGTTATGTTATGTACTTGAATTGGAAATTTCCATTTCATGGAAATACCTTCATTGTTGGGTTATTGAAGTTGTACGTTGTGAAAGCTATTAACGCATTGTGGTTGAAGTTGTTGATTATTGGGATACCTTTCCCTTGTTGACTTGTCTCTCATTCATTTTATTATTTTTGAGATTCTTGTACATATTGTGGTTGAGCGTGGGCTATGTGTTGTGATAACATTGGTATTGTTGATTTTGAAAATGTTGTGGCATATAGGCACATGTGGTGAGAGTTGATTTTTGTGTATGATATTGATGCGAATGCGGCGGTATAAGGACAAAGGTTGATGTACATGCAGTGACATAAGGTGGGATTTATACGCGTGTTTCTAGTAAGAAAATTACTAAAAGTCAACCGGTGAGATAAGGGGGCTAAAGTGCCTGTGTCTATTTCAGCAAAAATATTTTTAAAAATAAATGCAAGGCTCACGCGGCGATATAAGGAAGATTGTGATTGTGACTTGTGAAATGTGAGTATGAGGCGTGGGTGTGATTCTTGTTGTACATTCTATATTGGAACGACTTGTTGATTTGAATGGTTATTATTTTGTTCTATCATCTCATTCAATTCATAATTTTGATTGTACTTGGTTATTTGTTGTTACTGTTGTGTTGGAATGATTGTGATTTCTTGGGTGAATCATGCATTCTACGTGATTTGTGTGTTGCTTTAATGTGCCAATATGTGCCTCTGTTGTTACTTGGTGAATTGTCTAATTGATAACATGCTTTACTATATGCGACTCTCAAAATAAAACTGATCACCTAACTCAGTGATTTACTATATTTAAATTGTTATCACGCTTTACTTTAAATGATTCTACATTTAATTAGTTAATTTATTCGATGTTTCACTTTATTAAAAAATATTAGTTTACTTTACATTAATCGATCTCTAAGCGAAACTCATTTTTCCCATTTGATACTCTACTTTGTGTAAATTATACTTTATTCTACTTATAAAATAAGACCATTATCTTATTTGACGCCCTACTTTATTTGAAATTATTATTTTTCCTTATTTAGTTAAATAAATCTTTCCAAATTTTTATTTGGCAATTGACACATATACAATGTACATGGTAGCACGCGGACATTTTCGTGCGAAGGTGATTGATAATATGGGCACGAGGTGCCATGTGTGTAAGATTCAAGTTAGTGGCTTATGATTTGTTATTACAAGGTGTGGTGCCTCAAGGAGATTCTTGTTGTAAGTCATGCGTTGGGAACGATTTGATTACTTGAATTGTCATTTGTTCCTTAATTGATTTCATTTACACCTTATCGGTGTTCTGATTATTTTGCTGATTTCTTACCCGTTTACTTCTTGTTGGCATTTGTGCTTCTATTGTTCCATTGTTGGTTTTATATTAATAATCTTTCCGCTATTAGCCTTACATTGATGTTCTTTCCATTGCTAGCTTTATGTTAATATCTTGCACATGTTGTGTCTAGTGAGTGTCTCGACTTACCTCGTCACTACTCCATCGAGGTTAATCTTGATACTTACTGGGTACCGCTGTGGTGTAGTCATGTGACGCTTCTGCACATTTTTTTGCAGATTTAGGTACTTCGAATTGTGTTGGTTTTGAGAGTTGTATCTGCATGACTGGAGACTTATACCTGCTTGATTCTCGCAGGCCTCGGAGTCACCTCCTAATATTATCTTTACTACTGTATATCTTCATTTCAAAATAGTATTGCACTTATAGATTCTAGTATATTTTAGTAGAGCTTATGATTCTGTACTACCAGTTTTGGGGATTTGTATAACTATTGTTCAGTTTTAGTTATGTAATTTCATTTATCGGTTCAATTTTTACATAGTTGAGTTGGTTAGATCTCTTTATGTAGTAGGCTTACCTAGTCTTAGAGACTAGGTGCCATCACCATTCCTAAGGTGGGAATTTAGAATCGTGACACACTATTTGGTATCGCCTGAGGAGGGCATGCATTTAGGATATACATTGTGTTTTGACTGTGGATGCTTGACTAGTGTCACGCTGATCATTTGGTTTTGAGTTGCTGAGGTTCAAGTGTTGCTACGTGGCGTAGAAGATCTATGTGAGTATTTTCCTGTATGATGATGGAGCATGAGTGATGTATCAGCCATTTGAGTAGTGGGGTTGGGGTCGGATATGAAGATTCCGATATTCATGAGGTTTAGAGAATGGATGCTCTCGTAGGCAGACTATTCCTTGGTTATGAACAGTGAAGATATGTTAAGAATTGGATAGCTGAGGGTATATGTTATGGATAGGTTGCTATGTACTTTCCGAAGGTTATATATCTATTTGGGAATGATTGAAATTGGTTTGGGGGCTATTTGTAGGCCTAATGAGAATGTGTGTTTTATATCGGATCGGATTTGCTTACTCTTACGCAACCGTTACCGTAGATATATCTTCAGGCAGGATGGATGTTATTCATGCCTTGGTCTATGTTATATTCTAGTCCCTTATGCTATGATGGGTAGTGCGACTACTTGATGATTCGCACGCATGTTGAAATCCTATTTAGGCCTTGTGGCGATATATGCGCGAGATGGCCCTTGTGATGTCTATTTTCTTATTGCACCTTAGTTGAGGTTACTTTTTCCATAGTGTATTGAGCTTATTCAATTTTCCATAGTGGCAATTATGCACTTTATCGTGCTTGATGTTGATACACATGTGTCTAGTGAGCCTGAGCATTTTTGCTCGATGGGAAATCCAGGTGGATTGTTATGATTAGATCGAGTTACACACCACAATGGTAGTGTGTGGGATCGATTGCACACTGCAATAATACTATGATGAGATGTGAATCCTTATGCTTATTTTGTGTGTTTTGCTTCTACTTTGTGGAAATATTTCATAGGGAGACGTTCAATATTGCCCTGCCTGTTAAACTTGTTTGGTAGCTTTCTTATTTGACCCTCCTACTATTATCTATCATATATGAGTCATTGCTTGCTTGGTGTATGGACCGTGTTGCATGAGGTTCCGAGTGGCACATAGTGTGATTTGTTAGTTGAGCAGCTTGTAGTGGATGATATAAGATCATTGGACTTGGAATTAGTGCAATCGGACTTGGATAATGTGTGTTTGGGTAAGAATGTCATTAATCATCGTAGAGTTTGGCAATGGTTCTTGTCAGGCGAGAGAACTCGACGACTTGTTGATTGGGTGAGTGGTCATGAGTTTCTACATGTTTCTTGCATCATTAGCAGTGTTTTGAAGGTTTGGAAAAAGGTTTTATTTGATATGACATTTGTTAGCACTACCAGGTTTGATAATGAGCAGTTAGTATGGTCGAGAATTATTACTATGAGTACATAGGTTATGTGGTACATCGTGTGGTTTGATATTGGCAGTGTATTTACGGCTTGATACAACTTGATGAGATTGATACAGTGTATATATACAAGGACCGAATCTTATAAGGAACTCCGAATGTTGGAGCTTGGGTTCTAAGTTTAATGGACTAAGATTAGAGAAAGGGATCTTCAGCTAGGTTATGTTGACAGGCCTATATGGATTGAGGTGATGTGGGATCACCTATAAGTATGTGTATGGTGAGTTTCTACAGTGATTTGATGGCTTTGGAATGACTTTTGGCCCGTTCGAGGACGAACAAGTGTTTAAGTTAGGGAGAATGTAACGAGCCGACCAGTCATTTTGAGCTTTAGCATTCTCTTTGGTGGTTTGAGATCTTGAGTAGCTTCATATGATGTATCACGACTTGTGTGTATGGTTGATTCTGATGTTCGAGAGGTTCAGAATTCGATTTGGAAGAGAAATGTTCATATTTGGAAGCTTTAGGTTAAAGAGTTGATCAATGTTTGACTTTTGTGTAAATGGTCTCGAATTTGTTTTTGGAGGGTTCCAATAGTTTCTTATGGTGATTTTGGACTTAGGAATATACCCAAAATTGAATTAGAAGGTTCTTAGGATGACCTTGACTCTTTTTGCCGAAAGTTGGCAATTTGAAGGTTTAGAAATATCATAAGTTTGACAATGAGTTAACTTTGTAGATATCATGTTCGGGTTGTTATTTTGGGACTTGGAATGGGTCCGTTTTGTAGATATCAGACGTGTTCGACAAAGTTTGAAGGTTTGAAAGTTAAGAGAATGATCTTCGTCTTCGATTCTTGGTTTTGAATTTATTTATGATTGTTCGAGCTTTTGGATAAGTTTGGATAATGTGTATGGACTTATTGGTATAACTGGACGGGGTCCCGAGCGGCTCGGGTGTGTTTTGGATCATTGGTTAAAAGACTAGTTAAGTTAGGAACTGGAGAATGACCATGGTAAAAATCGGATTAAGATGACCTCTTTTTCGGTGTTTTGAGTGCGAGAGCAGGTCCGTAGCGTGTTTTATGATTGAAATGCATATATGTTTTGTGTTCGGGAGGTTCCTGATGAGTTTTGGCGTGGTTTCAAATCATTTTGGTAAAGTTTGGGATTGCTGGTGCTCGTACTTTGCAATTGCAAACTTTTTGTTGCAATTGCGAACTTCTGGCCGTAATTGCAAACGTTGGTTGGAATTGCGGACATGTGGTCGCAATTGCAAACCCGTGGTCGCAATTGCGAACTTTTGGTCGCAAAATGCGGCATCTGCAGCTGGGTTAATTGTTGGAATTTGGGGATTTTAGCTCATTCTTTCATATTTTGAACCCTAGACTTGGGGAAGGGCAATTGTTTTCATGGGAATTTTCATACAACCCAAGAAAGTAAGTGATTTCTACCTATTTGTAATTATATTTCAAGGATCTACATGAATTTCTACACCAAAAATATGAAATTTCAGTGTGAATTTTGGATTTTTGACTGTAGTTTAAGAAAGTATATTTTGAGGATTTGAGTACCAATTTGGACTCGATTTTGGATTCTAATCATACATTTGGAGTCGACAGGTTATGGCCCATCGGCTTTTGGTATTAGTTTGGGGTTTTGGGCATGCGAGCTCGAAGTTGACTTTTGGGGAATTCTTCAAAGGTCAAGTATTTATTGATTGGGATTACTTCTTATGGCATTGATTGACTTCCTTGATTGATGATTGGCTAGATTCGGACTGATTAGAGGTGATTTCTCAACGAAAAATGGTTTTTGAGCTTTTGACTAGCCCGGATGAGGTAAGTGTCTCGCTTAGCATTGCTGAGGGAATTTTTCCTAATAAAATGACATTGTTTGCTACATGGGGGGGGGG